>JALLAY010000279.1:0-21406 GCA_036939635.1 Cyclotella baltica | reverse complement strand
ATTTGAGTGTCAGTTGACACATCAGCTGACATGTCAATGACATTTTCTACTAAGTCGGGAAGTTTCTGTGAATCTCTTTTGCACTCAGCAGTGCACGCTGAAAACTGGTAGATACTCACACAAAGAGGACACTAATTTAGACTAATTTGTCTTCACTTTACCTGACAGGCTTGATAGGGACCAGACCAGAAAAGAAACAAAATTGTCAAAAGACACCCTGCTATTTTTGATCATTTGTTCCTGCTTTTGCTGAAAACATACTTTGCATTTGATATTTAAGATCTCATATTCATGTCACATTTATTTAGTTATTTGGAAATTTTAATGGTTGAAAAGGCGAGTTTGAAATGTATTACCTATTTGAGAATCAGTCATATGCCAATAGTTGTTGCCTTGTTGAAGTGATATGTTGCCAAAAACAGACTAATTGACACTATTTGGTTTATTTTTCACGAGTTTGAGACACTAGAGACATCATTAGAGATGCACTTGATGTCATGTAATGTCATTACTCCTTAAGCAGAATTGTTTTATGTTGTGATTAATAATCAGGTTTGGGGTCTGAAAACCTTGCTACCTCTCTAACATAGAGAATGATTTGTTATATAATGACTCTCTCTTGTCTCATTGTTACCTTATAACACTTGTTCTAGGAGAATGATAAGGTATATAAGGTTCGTGTGCTTTTTTATTCTTCTGTATTTTTGAAGGAATTTATTCTGAGATTTGGCGACACCTCTTATTTCACAGAATCATAAAAAGCCACACAATTTCTTGTCAAAACTGCAGGCACAACGACATCACATCAAATTCATCGGACATGCTTCTCTGTTACATGTGGCCAATGAATGTGAGTGGTGTCATTGTGTAAATCTTTTTCGTGGAAAGGATTGAATATCCTTATATCTGATTTAGTTGAAAGAAACAACTGTGATGAACGGAGTTCATTCTTTCACAATGAGACACAACCTCAAACAAATCAACCAATAACTTAGGGTCTCATAGACATGAATTAGACCGGCCAAATTGTTTGACATCATGTCAACTACGACCGGAATATTGCTGGTTGAGAAATCAGAGGACTGACAAAGAAAAGAGGCAATTAAGAAGAAAATGTGTTGTTTCAGTAGAATGGGCCAGTTGGCAGCCAGGCATGTTCTGAAAAATGAATTCTGTTGTGTGCAACTTCGCGCAACGTAAAAAATAGAGTTGAATCTTTTTCAAACCATCTAGCTACATTTCTAATTTTAAAAGCTTGTAGCCTGTTCTGGGAAATTCAATTTATTTGATAGAATCCAGAACCCAAAAAATCAGAACCAAAAAGATTTCTCTCATATGGTCCTTAGACGGTGCATGATGGCTTCCAAAATCATAACGCCTATACCTGAATCTGTTGAGGATCAGACATGCAACCGCAGTGAAATCCGGCAAAATTCTCAATAGTCTACATCTAGACTGATGCAATGAATTCTAAAACACTCATCAATTGGTGATCTCTACATGCCATCCCCAGATGTCTTACGGTCACTCATATTCCAAGGATGCTGTCTGCTGCTCTTGACACTCAGTAAACTCAGTCCTCAGTCTCAGCCAAATTGAACAATCAATTCAGCTCTGTTATTTACACCCACACCCATTAATGAAGAAGCGATCTAATTGCCTCATATATCATACCAAGAAACAGCACATGACTTATATCTAGTCATTTTGCCAAAAGAATCAAGAATATGTCATTTCAGCTTCATTCCACTGTGCCTGTTTCTTTGTCACTTTTCTCACATGTCATAATGAAAGAATTTGATACAGTGTTCAAATTACCAGCTACCAAGTTACCAAGATATCAAGTATGGTATTTTCACAAGTGATTTACACTACTCTCCTTTTCACAGTGACCATGATTCACACTCAGTCTTATTTCACATTCTCTCAGAACCATGAGTTTACTTATTGTATCACACATCTCAGTCTCATAAATTAGCAACGTAATTAATAACATCACCATGATGCTCTTTTACACACGTTGCTAATTTGTTAATACTCATCTTCCCAAGGAGGTCAAAACATTCTTCAATGAGCTCACCACCAAATTCCCTCCCATTGTCGCCTGTGCTAGCCATGGCGGCCACAGCAGGCCATCACAGAGCGGCACAGTTGTGCCTAATAATTGCAGCTTTGTTATTAACTTGATTAAAAGTATCTCACTAATGCCTTTACGATTTTTCTACAGGAAAACATTGAGTACCTTTAAGTATTACTTTTTCTAAAAAATATCGTACTTTTTCCCATAGATAGAGAGAGCTAAAACGAAAAATTCAAGAAAGGTATAACTTTGGAAGAAGCAAGAAACACGAGGAACAATTATTTCATCAAGGACTCCAGCTCACTTGTCCTGTTTCTTGTAAGTCTCCGTTACCACTCATAGGTAGCTCCCACTACAAGCTATCATATGTTGTAGTGCTCTAGTATAGCTCAGTCTTGTTGACTCCAGTAACAAAAGCAGCTGATGCACGCAAACGCACACAAATTACCGCTTTGTGAAAGGTATCCTTAGGTTACACGTATGATATCCTTCAAGTGAGAAGATCACCCAGGTCTTGATGGCAAGCTGACAAACAATGACATGATGACATCAGGGTGCAGCAATTGTCATTTTTCATCTGGAGAGGTTGGCATATGACACCATAGACATCTCAACAACTTCTCATTACTGCACATTTTGAATTAAATGAGTTTTCTTCCTGTGTGACTGAGATTTTTCCTTTCAAACAAGTTACCAGCAATTTTTTCTTACGCGACTAGATTGTTTCCTTTACATGCCTATTGCGCAATTAAGACTTGAAATGCGATCCTCATGAAGGAAAAATCTCCACTGGAATGAAAAATCTCCAATCTGAGAGGGAAAATCTCTTCTAGAAAGGAAACAAAACAATTAATTTAAAATGATTAGTAGCCTTATTGTTCCTTTTGATTGAAGTTTTCAACAACCAATTCCTTGTCAGCTTTTGAGCAGAGCTGAAAAATTCTGGCCCACGTTCAGGCAGAGGGTATGCTAAGGTTGAGTTATCAACTAGTTAGTACTTATAGTTAATACAGCTCAGCTATTTGGGGTCACCTTATCCACTACTCAATAAACCCAGACTACTTAGTTTACAAACTTTGTCTGCTACTCGGAACACAGCTAACTTCTTACCCTAACTTACTGACTACTCTCTGGGACACCTGTCAGACTAAACACACAATATCCTTTATGCCCAAAAATACCACAACAAGAACAAGAAACCTGCTACCATTTCAGTGTAATTTTGTATGTCCATCTTGTCGGACTCTTCAGAATAATCCTTGACAATATTTCTTTCGGACTTTTTGTATCTTGTAGGATTTTTTCTAGAAGAACTCAGTCACAAGGACAACACAGCAATGTTGTTGGATTAGTTAAAAATCTGCCACCTATTCAGATACAAAAACTCAATTTAGGGCATTTGCAGAATATTACATCCAGACTAGCACAATTTTACAAGAATGGACAAAACAGATGATGAAGCAAAGGATTCTTTTTCATTCATTAACAATTCTCACAAATTTCTGAAGTCCAGGTTAGGATAAATACACTACGTATTGGTTTGATATTTTCTGATTTTGGTTACGAAAAAGATACGTTGTGTTATTTATATTTTTGTGTCTTGTTGTGAAGGAGGTTTCGAACAATGCCTTTGTGAGGATATCCTAGATAGAAATCAACACAAAAACAGATATACTCATGGGTTGTTGAATCTGTCATTTCCTCACAATGTTCCTCTACGGGCACAGAAGATAGTAGGCTAATCGTTGCTGCCATTAATACTGAGGATAGATCTTCTTGTTAGCAATTTCTGGATGATTAGTGGGCTAATTGTTGCTGCCATTAACACTGAGGATAGATCTTCTTGTTAGCAATTTCTGGATGAGACAATACAGCGCAAGTGGATGAGCATTTATTTTTAATAGATTTAAGATTCTTGACTAAGAATTACATTACATTACTGACTTTTCTCTGTGAACGCCTGCCAGACTACAACATCCTATACGTCCAACAGCTGAGATCGAGTTATCAACTAGTGACTAGTTAATGCGACTCAGCTATTTAGGGGCACCATATCCACTACTCAATAAACCAAGCCTATACTTAGTTTACATGTCCCATGTGCTAGCGTTTCTTTCCCGCTCACTCTTCTCCCTGATCTCGTACAACAGGTGGCCCACACAGTTTGCAGACAGGGCTATCATAAATTTTGTCAGCTGTTAATAACACAGCTAACTTCTTGCCTAACTTACTGACTACTCTCTGGGGATAACTGCCGGACTACAACACACAACAACCTACATGTCCAAAAAATACCACAACGAGAATAAGAAAATTGCAGGCACAGCTTTAAATGTTGTACCTTCACTGCCATTGTTTATGTTCATCTCATCAGACTCTTCAGGCACAGCTTTAAATGTTGTACCTTCATTGTCATTTTTTGTGTCCATATCATCAGACTCTTTTTTAGAATCCTTGACACGACTTCTTTCAGACTTTTGTTCCTTGTAAAACTGATTCCATCCGTCCCAGAAAGTTGCAGTACACATATTTTCTCGAAACTCTGAGTCTTGCTCCAATATGAAGTGTGCCCAAACCATGCTCTCTAACCAATCATTGCCTACTAGATCCTCATGTGCATCCACCCTCAAATAGCTGCTACCACATGACATCCCTTTGTCAACTAGTGTCATTAAGTCAATTTTATCTCCCACATGTTCAAGCATGTTTTTGTTAGGGTCAACTTCTACCGACACCTCAGTCCAAAGTTCGCTCATCTGATCTAAAGTATCTTGGTCACAGGTTCCAGTAGTAGAATGGTCAAAAAAGGAGTAGTCGATTGGAATGGACGTGTACGCTTGAACCATAAGATTTAATGCAATACCATAATCATGTGCTGAGTAGTACTCATCAGAGCGTCCATCTACAGACTCCACTTGGTAATCATCATTGATCGAGGACACCCAAAGTCCATTCTTTGATGAGCTTGAATCATATGGGTATGCACGTGAAAACTGGCTTGCCTGGAAATGAAATTCTAGCACATTAGAGCTCGCATCATACTCAACAACCACAACTCCACTATTGAACCCCATATAGTGTGATGGAATAAATTCCGTAGTACCCTTGTGAAACACTAGAGGAGTGTCCAATGGAAAGTGAGCATGAGTGTCATTCCTACCAAAGCCATCTTGCTGTTCATAATGAGTGCATTGATTGTTAGACTTGAGAGATGGGAGAGTTTTAGCGAGTTCCAACGCTGCTTTTGCCTCATTGCTTTCGGATGCAAGTTTACTAGTGGTTTCTTGACTTTCATCTGTAATGAAATGTCGAAGTTGCTCAAGTTGGATAATATCCTGCAGTGCCTCAATAGTGGCTGCTCCTATTCTTGTCTTTGCATTCGAAATTGTCATCAATCTGTTCCGTGTGACACTCTGGTCCTTGGCCCTTTGATTTGTTTCATTGTCCCTCGCTTCAAGTTCTGCAATGATGCGCTGTTTGTGTGAATCGTCCATTGGACCTTCATTTGTCAGTGTGTGGTACTTTTCCGCATTACCAACCTCTGGATTTGGTGTTACAATAGAGAACGTGTTAGGCCCGAATAGGATCTCCAGAATGCCTGTTTCATGCTCTTCAATGGCATGGTTGTGCATCGAGTAACCTGCAAATAACATCGTATTCATTGGGACACTAATGTGAGTCGAATTAGATTCAAACAGCTTTGCCGCTTCCTCAGGCTGACTATCCAACTCAAAGCGCCATAACAAAGATGCTACTGATTCTCCTTCATAAACATGACGTCTCAACCAGTTCAGCTCTTGGTTTCTCGTTCCGTACTGGAGAGGATATCCGGTTTCATTGATCGGGTGGCCGTGTTTCCATTGAGAACAAGCAGATTCATAGCAAAATGCTTTGGGAATCATCCCAGGAAGAGATTCACCATGACCCTCGCAGTCATCATCCGATTCGCATTCAACACAAACACCGTCAGAACAGATGCCAGAGCCACATATATCATTATTATCACAAGGTTGGCCAAATAGATATCGATTGTCGTTACCCTGAGGCGTTGAAGAATCGCCATTGGAATCAGTCAGATTATCTACAAGTTCCATGATTCTACCAGTGCTGGATTTTTCACCATCAAGATAACGGTGATGGAGACTGCCTTTGTTGCCTGCATATTTTGGTTCAACGTGGGAGGAACCCTGCAATGATAGTAGAACATTTCACGGATAGATACATGAGTGAAAAAGGTATGATTGGGAAACGAACTATTTCGCAATATGGTAATGACAGCTTACCATATCATTTTCAACGATTGCTTGGTTGCCTTTGCTGGCCTCTTCCCCCTGATATTGGTTCGCATAAGTACTGCTGACACAAATGCTGGCCAATGTGGCAAAAATCCTAGAGCGCGTGTACTGGATCTTCATTGTAATTTTGATTGGAGGATTGTAAAGAAGTTAAAATTGCAAGCAACTAGTGTACTTATTTATGTTTGGTTGTTCTTTCTGTTTCGTATCAAAAGAAGAATGGTAGATGTGTGAATCTTTGGGAACAAATTGAGTTTTGATCAAGATTGGAGGATTGCAAAGAGTAAATTATTTATGAATTGAATTTGTGAGCAACAGTTTATGATTATTTGTCTTTCACATGGTGGTAGCTGCGCCGTGTTGCAACTTTCAACCATTCTTGATGGAGTCTTGGATTTTGGATGGTACATAGATGTTTGC
This sequence comes from Cyclotella baltica, assembly GCA_036939635.1. Classification (NCBI taxonomy): domain Eukaryota; phylum Bacillariophyta; class Thalassiosirophyceae; order Thalassiosirales; family Thalassiosiraceae; genus Cyclotella; species Cyclotella baltica. The sequence goes on along the minus strand of JALLAY010000279.1, from coordinate 14,611 downwards.
TTGAAGAGATAATGAAGGGCTGTATCGCGCTACCATAGCTTGTGGTGTCGTATGATACCTACTACTCATACTTTCTTACTTGATATGGTAGAATCATGCATGGCATGATGCATGGTGATGGCGGGATAATAGTCTTGCGAAACACAAGACGTCACTCTTTGTTGCTTTGTCTCTTGTTGGTAGGTACAGTCACATTTTCTATCCAGTCAAGTAGTTTTGGAATCTGATCTATGGACAATAATTAATTTAAGTAAATAATTGATTTTTTGCTGATTAAATTACAACAACCATGGCCATTTCATTTAACTCTACAATAATTGAAGACAAACAACCATGGCATTTCATTTTCATTTAAGTCTATGGTACTAGTATCAACGTGTAAACCCAAACTCAAGGAAACTTATCTAACCCTCTCTGGTTCACTTTGGAACTAATTCAGTATGTGAACTGGCTCAACTACTGCCATCAGCCCCTCGCTTTCTAACTTCGCCTGAAGACTTTCTGCACTCTTCTTGGCAGCCTTGGTGCCTCCTCTAGACCCAGAAACATAAAACTCATCAACCACTCCAGCTCCAAATGATGTTGCTGATCGTAAAGCATTCTCAGCTCGGTTTTGGTCTAATCCAGCTAATCTTCTCAGGATCTTCCCCGCATCGTCTTTAGAGGTTGAGTACCCGTACAGCATGACACGGAATCCTGCAACGTCATTCTCTATTATCCCACTACCTGAAGATGGCTCCTCTGGTGATTGTTTCTTCCTCCTTCCTTCTGCAACTGACCTTCCTCGGCTAGACTTTTTTGATGCCCGAACGCCTTCACCAGGTTGATCTTCTAACTTTTCCAAAAACTCTTCACATTCTAAAGATGACACGGCATAATTCCCCAACGCTCGCAAGTCAGGGCGTACGAGTGCATTGACCCCAACAACCACCCCATTATAGTTAACTAGGGGTCCTCCACTCATACCTCCCGCCATAGCAGCATCCGTGATCACAAATGATGTTTTTTCAAAAGGTCTCGACTTTTCCGTCCCCTCCTCGCCAGTTGGTGCATCCATGTAATTAATGCCGTTGGTAGTAGCAGACAACACTCCACATGTCATGGTAGGTCCCTCTACACCCATGGGGTATCCAAAAGCATACACGGGACTTCCAATTTCAGAGAGAGGAGGTCTGGAATTATCTGATTCTGAGCCAGGATACATGCTTGTAAAAACATCCTCGCTGCTTAGAATGAGCGGTGGAGGGAAGGGGTCTAGAGATAGAGATGACAGGCGATTGTCAAGCAAAAATGTCATGCAGGTCCTCCTGAGGATCGACTCATTCTTGAACAATGATGTTGTACTTACATTCCTCACTATCATCAACATTCGTCTCCACGCGCAACAACGCAAGGTCACTATTCAATTTTCTACCCACAACTTCAGCAGAGTACTCCTTATCAGGATCACTAGGGAATGTCACCGACACCTTCCATCCAGGAGGGGCAACATGAGCACTCGTCAATATATGACATCGATCTTTTAAGTCTTCATCGACATCCAAAGTACTCGTATCGTCATCACCGAACTCAACAAGGAATCCCGAACCCTGTGAATTGGCATTTCCCACTCCCTTCGAAGTAACTAATACCACGGACGGTCGCACCATCCTCGAAACGTGGACTGTAGGCGGCAATTCTGGCAGCATCGAATTCATATCAATAAAAGGCCTGGGGGGCGGAGGTGAAACAGGAAGAGGCGGTGCCCTCTCAGCACTAACAGCATTGAGAGGCACATATTGAGACGATGTCGAAGTTGCACCAGTAGCGCTATCCTCTGGAAGGGCGGGAGGACTCCCCGCCCGAGGATTTGGTCGTGTATTCATAGATTCGATAATTTGTCTATCAAAAGATGTTGTGGAACGCGCTGCCATGTCTCTGAGTGATGTACGAGCCGGGGCTCCATCTCTTCCGAATGGGCCATTGTTATATCCCGGAGGAGGAGGGCCATCCATCATTGGCCCAGCGGGTCCACGTCCACCTGGATTTCTACGGAATCTATTGTCGTTGCCGGCATTGTATCTATTGCTGTTGGCGTTTTCGGCGATTTCACTTAGTGGTCTGCCGGGAGGCATTTGTCTGCCGAGTGGACCTCTTGGACCTCCGGGTCCTCGCATGTAGGGTGGCATGGGAGGAGGGGGCATGCGTGGATCAAATGGCCCATCCCATTCTGGATCGTAAAATGACATTCTTAGTGCTGTGTTTGACCTGTGTTGTGTGGTCTGTTGTCTAATAGGAATAAACAGAAATAAAATTGAGGATTCATTTGCAATGGACATAGATGCAATTCTTAACACATTGTAACAAATATAATCGTTCAGGAAAGATCTATCTAGGATCCTTCTGTCATCTCTCTCCACACTGAAACTTCAGAGAGATTCCCATTGATGTTAATCATCATCATTACGACTTTTGATTCATCTAATACACAATCACATCACATAACACTACTGACAAAGTGTGTGATGCAAATCCAAATGCTAGATTTACTCACAATACAAAGGCAGAGAGCAAATTCTGACCCAAGCATTCACATCAACTCCAAATTCTAGCAATCAATGTTCACAATAACATTCACAATCTTCAACCACTTAGCAACGCCACTCACCCCATCAACCTGTTCTGATTCAAACCTCTCTTCTTCTTCCCAACACTCCCTAAACTAACAGAGTACAACCTCCTCCCCGGTCCCATACCCCTCCCATAACCACTATACCCCCACCCACCTCTACCATAGCCACCAAATTCACCACCGCCCATATAATAAGGATTATCATCATAATACTCCCTCAAATTACTCGGACTACGTCGATCATCGTACCCCTGACTCCATAGGGGATCGTAATAAGGATTAGTGGGATTGGTATACATTTTTAAAGAACGGTCGGGGGATGACATGCCGGGGTAGGTTGAGGGGTTGTTGTAGAAACGGTTGGTGTAGTCGTCTGAGAGTTAGAGTGTGAGAATGTGTGAGTTTTGAAAGTTATGGCCAATACAGAATAATGAATGAAGTTTGTAAGGCTACGGAATGACTGCTCAATTTCAACAAGATATTCCACACATTTCACACAGTGGCAATGGAACCCATCCATTTCCGATAAGAGCAGACTCCTCTTAAGTTTAATAATTTGAGATGAATAAATTTGTCCAGGCTTCTGCCTATAAGTTTTCACCTGATGAATTTTTTAATGCCCATTTAAACAATGCAGCAACTTAATAAACCCATACATGAAATGCAACTGATTTAATGATCTATTTGACTGATATCAATAGCATAACACTTACAGGCCACAAATAAAGCAAATAAAATTCTAATAAAACAACCAATCCCACCAGTAAGCCCAAAACGAACAAAAGCATCACAAACCACAAAACACACTACAAACACAAACCAACAAACAACTCACAAGGGTCATTATACCCATTATAATTACTCCCCCCCTCACCCCACCTCCGAACATCATTCGGATCATCCCTCCTCACACTCTGCGCCCATCCCGCATCATAATACGGATTCGTCTCCATCTCCTTCCTCACACCGTACTCACTAACACTTCCCCCCAGCGGCAGCGGCGACGATTTGGAAGAGTATCCGGAAGATCGTCGCCAGTCCGATGAAAGGGAGGGGAGGGAGGGATCATCCCATGGTGAGGAGGAGGAGGCGTAGTCTCTTAGGATGTTGTGAAGGGCTGTTGTCGTTTTGTGTTTGGGGTTTGTTATTGGGGTGGAGGGGAGTTGGAAGGGGGATGTGGTGGGCAGAAGGGAGAGGAGGGTTAATGTTGTGAATTTCATTGTGGAGTTGTTGTTAGGAGGAGGGAGCGGCGGTTTTGTTCATGGTGCGGATGAATGAAAGCAAGGTGATGGGTTTTGGATTTGAAGGATGCCCGCCCGTTTGACGTCATTCACATCAGCGACGGTGGGCATAAATAGAAGTACCGTGATTAACAGAATTAACCCCCTCTCTGAAATTATCAAAGCGGCTTATGAAAGCAGTCAATAAAAATTCCACTTGTGAACTTACCAATTCTACATATGCACATAAAATCGCCTAACCCACCAGATTTCTATGACACTGTTTTATTTATGTGTGGCATATGATTCCCCTAGGACATTTCCACACATCAACCGTGACATCCTCTGCTCTGCCGACAATGAATAGCAATGCCATGGCAAACCCACAAACCCGGAGGTAGCCGCTCCGAAGGCACCTTGCACCATGGCCTTGTCACACAGATGGCCGCCTCTGCCTCATTCTTCGTTGCATCTACGCCATTTCTCAGATGATCCTGGGAAGATTGGAATATGAGAACATGTGTGTGATCCAGATCCAGATCCAGCCACACCTTTGCCGATCGATAATGATGGAATGGGAAAGAGAATGGTTGATATGGCCTCTGTAATGTGTAGATTGATTGTTTATTTAACAATAAAAGTTAATGTTATAACCGCTGCGCATGAGCATCTAAATCGGTAAGTGCTTCCATCACGCAACGGAACCATCTACAATCAGGTTTGCTAAATATTTTTCAATGAAGATTTAACAGGACAAAAGTCGCAGAGATATAACGGTCTAAAAATCATGCTATGCTTGCTAATGGTACAACAATTATGGGCCGTAAGACAGTTCATCACAGATAAAACATTGCAATGCTTTCAAAATCCAAAGACATCCCTGCCAAATTCACCCTAAAGTTTTTTATGCTACTATTTTGTTATCATCAGCTGAAAAGTTCTTTCAGGATGGCTTCACTGTCTCATTTTGCCTTTTTGAGTGAGTATTCTACTCGGCAAATGATTAAAAATTTCTTGGCGAGAATTGAGCGAAAAAGGATAATCAATAAACCAAATCAAAATGATATCACCAAACCAATTCACATTATTTCTCACCCGTTGGTCAAAGTAACAATATCAAAATTACCTCGTGATAATCTACCTTTAGAGTAAAAAACCTCACAGATCCCACAACTCCACCCCCAAAATTATCATTGATCACATTTTTGGCCCCAAATTCAAAATTTTAAAATGTTTCAAAATTTCAATCAACAAGGCGAGACATCTCTGATTAATTTATGACTTATCAATGGAGTATGTTCACCCTGATGGTGATGTGAAGTAGACCATCAAATTCTGGTTTATGACATGAACCCATTCATAACATTTAGTCGGATCTTTGGCTTTTTATTATTATCTATCTTCACAGCTCTAAATCTATTATAATGCAAAACACTCCAAATCAAAGTAAGCTTATGTTAGTAGTATGTAAAGTAGTCATAATACTTTGTCCTCCTACCTCTAGTGCTTACCCTTTTACATGTGTTGGCCTGATATGATGAGAGGTTAAGACCCTGATCACAAGCCGAAAGCAGTGAATTAATAGACAGAGCAACAGTGATATTAGTGCGGTTGTGACAATATCATCAACCCAATTACAAGGAATTAGTAGATCGATTGTACCTTCGAATGAATTTGGATCCAAGCAGATTAATTGAAGAGATAATTTCTTATGGTGTTCGTTCAACCAGTTTGCTGAAGCGCTAGCTTATAGAAGAGTACTACATGTGTTAGGAAGAATGGTTACATCATAGAATGTATAACCCGCAATCAGACATGGAGCAGCAAAATCCAATCAAATACTCAAACCATTACCCAGCAATCTTCACTTTGTTTCCTCTTTTTATTGAACAAACTATTGGTATCTTTGCTCTTTATTAGTCTCTGAATAGTTTGGTTTTATCATATATCTTCCGTTTATTAATCCAATATCTTTGAACATAGTGAATACAGAATACAATGATGATGTGCTGCATCAGAAGAAGTTGGTGACAATGTCGAAGCACATACAAGGTGCCAACTATGGCTTCAATAAATATGTGATTGCAGGAAGTTTGCATTCAGCAGTGGTTGTTATAATGGAATCCAACAGGGATCAGCTCACAGAGAGATGCACATTTAGTTGTTGCTCAGTCAGAGGAAGTTGTCATTTTCATTTTGTTAGTTTTGGAAATTCATTTTAGTTTTATTTAGTCAAGCGTGGCTTGAATTGTATGGGTTGTGACAAAGACAAGTACTTTATAAAATTATAGATTGAACTGTTTTAGCATGTATTTTAATTATTTTCACTAGATCAATGAATGCGTTTTATTGACTAGCTTAAACTAACGGGATCATTAAACCCATACAACTGCAACTATATTTATCATAGACCATTGACTCACAAGCGTGGTTTGGTCTGAAACATCCCAGAGACTCCAAACCACTTGATCAAAAAAGTGGTCCATATCAAAATTATTATTTTGATTAGAGATACAACCAAAAGCTGCAAGTGCATAGGTCAATTATTTTACCTATTCTTTGAGTTGTCGTTTGTAGCTAGGTAGTATCTCTATGGTTTTGTTGTTATCAAGTTTCAGCCAAGTCTTCAACAACACTTATTGTTTATTATGCACTCAATGCTTTCATTAAATACTCTTCATAATTTGTCAAACCTGTTCCTCGAGGCTCATTTTATTCTCCTGCTTCTTCAACTCTTTATCAAGGTCCAATGGTGCTGGCATTCCAGGAGCTGATTCAATAATCCCTTCCTTGTAGAGCCAAGCGCCATTTGCAATATGTTTCCCTGCCCGCTCAAACGTTGATGTTTCCATGAACGAAGTCTTTTCACGTGAATCTACCTGAGTCATTTTTGCCACAAATTTGACTTTAGCTAATTGGTTCTCCTCATTATCACCTTCAATTGTCTCCGAAATTATTTCACAACTAGTAAGCTCAAAGTTATCATAACAATTATTCCGAATAGTCTCTTTCCAGTGAGCTATATCAGAAATAAAATTCTTATTCAGTGGATGCGTCGAGCCTACAATAAAATCTACTTCACGTTTTGCATAGGCAGAGTAACGTGCTCGAACGACCTGTTCTGGAGTTGCATCTGCAAAGGCTTGGGGGTCTTTGTGGAGCTTACCGCAGCATTTCATGTATCCCAGCCCCGAGCCGCAGGGACAGGGTGTTGTTGCAGCGCCGCCGAAGCCGCCGGTTGGTTGATTTTTGCTCTGGTTGGGTTGCTTTTTTGTTTGTTTGCTTTTGCTGGATTTTTTCGCTTGCAGTGTTAGCGGCCGTAACTGTGGACGTTTGGCTGATGAGCGCAGCGATACCACAGGAGTGAATGAGTATGATACATGGCTTGTTGTCAGTAGGGTCAGGATAAGTAAGCCAAAGCGGGGCATGGCGGATGTTTTGGATGTCATGGTGAACGGGTAGGGTTGTTGATGGATTGATGGATGATGGAATGATGGATGATAAAAGTGGCGGGGAAAACAATTAAGATATCTGATGGGCATGTTGGAACAGTTTCGTTCAAGTACATTGCGTCAAACTTCGTGCAAATCCCCAAGGAAAATGTCTAACAAAACACAAGATGCCATAGCACCTCCAGACGAAATTGATATCTTTACCCTGTTCCAACACCCCTACGACCATCCATCAACTTTTATCAACGAGCAACGATGGACGATGGACGATGGACGATGGCAACACAAGAAACGTAACGACGCACGATAGCCGGTCTCTCGCCCCCGCCCGATTTCATCTCAAGCATCCAAAATCAAGCACTGAATTCAGGGCTCACAATTGTTTGTATCGCGCGTGACTTGAGACGAAGAGCTGAAAGATGCGAGACGACATCCCCCAATGAAAATATCCCAAATCACCACCCACACATCGTCATATTATTTCGTTTTTACACTGAACTAGCTGGTCACGGCTCTACTCTTGTAGTGGTTGGGATATTTTGGATTTACCATATTCTGACAGTTTTATGGAATAAACAGGTCCAAAGAAGTCCAAAAGAAAGGCGACAAATAAAACATGCCGACAAAGATCACAATAAAATGGCCAAAAGATGCCCAAATCAACAGAGGTCAGGAGCAACAATCAGCTGTCAGTTCACTGCAGCATCAATTGCGTCTCAATTATAATCAAGGTACGTTGTCTCGTGTTTGGATAAATTCATGTGCTACTTTTACCATGTGGAAATTAATAAAGTATTGCCATATTTTAATGACAGCAGCAGCCATTCATGCATCAAATTCATCAAATTCAACTCCATCTGATCTAAAAATAGCAGCAGCACAGGCGACAGCAGAAGCAGCTGTAGAAGCAGCGGGGTTCAGCCAAAATAGGCAAACTGATTTTGGTGACGTGAGAAATAATTTGGCTGCAGATTCTCCCACTAGACAACCTGATAAATGTGTTGCAGTTGAAAGCCCGATCTCTCATGACATGGAGATTGACAACTTCTTTTCTGAAGCTGACACCCTGAAAAATGAAGTAACCAAGGCTGCTAAGGTGGCTTCTTCATCTCAGATGCCCATATCTCATAGAATGGAGGTTGGAAGATCTTTGTCCCAGGCGCAGGAAGCAAATAAAGGTTTTGATTACCTAGGTCCTTGGTTGAAAAAGACTGATAGTAAGAACAATCCTGTTAAAGAGATGGAGATAGAACAAAGCGTATCCCCATCCAAAATTCAAGCAACAGAGTCTGATCAGAAGTTCATCTCTGGTAGCTTGGAAGTTGGCCAACCAATAACTGAAAGGGTGCAAAAAAGGTGATGAAAAATATGCTTACTGTCAATCTGGCCTGGGTTTGTCAAATAATACGATCTTACATGCTTACCGTTCTCACAATACAGCTTGGGTGATTTCAGTGTGAAGCCCGATGATGGAGCATCTGGTCTTTTGCAGACCGAACTGAAGAGCAACCGTGTATACTTAGATCAAAATGGTAGTGTGAATGGCATAACAACGTCCAAAGCATCCATGTCTGTATGGAAAGGCGTGTCTTACAAAACAGGCCCAAAAAAATACGAGGCCCGTCTTTGCCAGAAATTTACTGGAACCAAGGCAAAATACATAGGCACGTATAATCTCAAAGCAGATGCTGCGTTTGCCATCGACAATGCACTAATAGTGCTCAAACTTGACCACGCAAGCAAAAACTTCAATACGATTGACGAATATAAGAAGGCTCGTCATGAAGAGCTTCTCAGGCTTCAGGGCAATAACATTTGCATTGATCATGTGGATTCGATAGAAGTTATTACTCAGAAAATAAAGAGCAAAGTGCAGATGAAATTCCTCGATAGTTCAGTATCCAAGTCTGAAAATCCCTCAATCAATACCTTGAATAATGACCAGTCAAACTTTCCCTATCATATTGAAGTGTTGCCTACCCAACCTACCAAGGGTTCACTCGCGCCAGCAGATGTCATTCCATTTGTTGGCAAGAGAATATGTGGCAAAATTAGTTATTTCAATGGGGTGTCATACGATAAGACGACCAAGCAGTTTTCGGTAAGAATACAAAAGGCAGGGAGAAAATACTCTCTCTCCCCATTCTCTCTCGAAACAGATGCTGCGTTTGCATTCGACAAAGCATCGCAGGCCCTCGAACTGGAACACACACGCAACTTCAACAAGATGTACGAGTACAAAAAGGCACGGCGGTATGAAATTCGTTGTCTTGAGAGAATTGGTATCTGCATTGATGCATTGGATTCCTTGGAAAAGGCTAGGGAGAAAATTGACCAAATGGTTGCAATTAGATGCCTGGATTTAGCACCTGATTCATTGATCAAAGTAGAAGTTACTGCACAAGCTGCTATTTCTGACACGTTTGATGCATTTCTGGCTAAGGAATCAAACAATGACAAATCATCTCCTCAAACGCATGTCATAAATATTGTTCATGACAATACAGCTCATCAAGGTTGTTTGGGTTTGGAATCTATTATCGAAAATCATGAAGTTAATGATACATTTGTTCAGCCTTCCTCCCATCACCAATGCCAAGATTTGGTTGAAGAGATGTCTTGTTCGGTGCCCAAATATGGAAAGGACACAATGAGTGAAATTAATGCTTACAACTTTGGCTGTTCCTGCTCGACAACTCAGTAAGTACATAGTTGATGATTTCATGAGTGTTTCATTTGCTACAAAATCTTGCGCTAAAGCCTTCCTTTTAATTACGTCTTAGCTGCTTGAAAAAATGTTGTGCATGTTTTAGTAATGAAATTAAATGTCAAAGCAAGAGGTGCGGTTGCATTGGATGTGAAAATCCTCACGGTTGTCAAGCCAAGTTGAAATCAACTAACCAGATTCAGGCTGATCATTTGCAAGAGGATGATGTTGATACAATAACCCACCAATCTAGTGTGCCCAAAACCAAGACATCGCCAGAAAATTCGCTTGATGGTATGGTAATTCTAGCAGCGAATGAAACAGAAAAGCTGCCGTTCCCTTTGGACTGTATTGTTGCATATGGCCTGGAGGGAAATGAGCGGGGCGACTGCATCCAAGGCGGAAAAATTGCCAAAGTAACTGGTGTATACCGTCATTCTGTATCTCGCAAAATCCTTTACGAGGTCAATTACAACAACCAGGTTGGAAATAGTGGTGGGAAGACTACCCGAATTTTCTTGAGTGAGGAAGAGTTGACTTATGCACCTAGGTGTTGCATCGAATACTCTCCATCTGGATCTTTCGACCTTGGAAACTGTTTTTGTGCAAAAGTATTGTTTTGTCAGCTACACCCCTCCATCACCTACACCATCATGACGTATAAAAATATGCAAACTAATAATGAGTACAGTATTGTTGGGGATGCCACTCCAAATCAAATAAGATTTTACAGAAGTGATATGAGTTAGTCCAATTCAAATCAGACACAGCAATAGTGACTGAGTGAGACAATGAACTCGTTTAATATTAAAGCAACCGAGAAGTGGACTAACTAGATGCATGAATGACTAGATTAGGTTGCATAACAATAACAAGCATTGACAAGAACCAAAGAACTATAGCACCTTCTAAATGATATTTTTTGTCATTGATCACATGGCTGCTCTGAAGACCATTAAACTTGGACAAGCTATTAGCAAATACATTCTTGTGACTCATTTTGGGGCGATGGTCAGATGAGAATTTTTGGCATTTGGCAAATGAAATTTGATTGCCGATTCGTTTATGACTGTCTTTTTATCTTTGGTCATTGGGAATTGGTAGCTCTTGATTTGGATTTTTTTAGTCTGGTTGATGGTGCCCCCAATACATTCTGTGTGATGATATCCAAGGCAAAAAGTTAAACACAAAAAGACGAAATCATGGGCCACTGAACACAGCCCCCTCTCTACGGGTTAAGACTACTGCGGATAGAATCTTTCTTGTTAAAGCAAATCTATAGTAGGTATGATGCAGCAGTGAAGCAATTTGTAACTCTTGCTGATTGCTTATGCCACTCAGCTATGGTCGAATGGAAAAAGAAATCAATGAAACTAGTACACGTGCAGGTTCAGTTTCGGTGCAAGGCGTTAGGTGCAGCTGCGGGCAGTCGTGGGGACTATCAATTGCTACCAGGCTCGCCACGGTACGCTGTCTGGTTGTGCAGATGGTGCATGTATAATGGTTAGCCTTTGAGCTAGCTCACAACTGACCCGCTTGTGTACTGTTTTGCCGATTGCTTATGTTACTCTGGCATAGTTGACTGTTGCCAAGTGACAAAAACACTCAACAGTCTGAGGTGTTATATTGTGGTGTATTTGCTTTAATGACTTCTAAGCAAGGGTCCCTTCTTACTTGCGAGGTGGCTTTAATTATCATTACTTTGTAAAGAAGTTGTGATTGTTGCTAAAATAATTTTATGAGCACTTAAGAAAATTGGTGAGTGTTTTTCATGTTGAGGAGTACCTGCTGTTGGGAGTTTCTGTCTGTAAGCTGAAGGCAGTGCACACACTAGCAGACCTAGTCCTAGTCTTCTCCACAAAAATACTCACCTCCCTTATGAATTTACTACAGATCATTTCAGAAGATCCGCACATGGTGGTCACCTCATTCAACATCTTTTCAACATCACATAAATGGTTGTTTTATCAAAATGATGGCACTTTTCATCTTCACAAACTCTAATATATTATCTCAATGGATAACTGACCTAAGCCCATTTTTAATGAGAATAAACTGAGGTTTATCTTGTGACCGGTCAATCATACAATACAAAGACAATCACTGTGTAAGCTACTGCGGTATTGATGTAGCAGATTCACTTAATTAAATATTGAATTATGTTGAATCCGTGTGATGATTTTTTCACTTGAAGAGCATTTGACAAGACTGATACTGTAAAACATGGTTCATGGCATCTCTAAGGCATGTCTTTCCATGTCAGTCCATGGGATTTTATGGAAGTCCATGATAATAATAAGTTAATCACTGGGGATCTACTGATACTTCAGAACTTATCTACAGTGACCATATTAGATCCTAGGCTAGGAAATGTCATGTCTTGGTCACAAAATTTAATTATCATATACTTAAGGCTTAATTAATTTCTTCTAGATCTCATATATCCTACTTACTATCTCATTTTTTAGTATGACCAGGCTACACATACCTAAAGCTAGAGGAATATTATTCTAAATTCTAAGACTTGACATGTCAACACCACACTGTCTCATCTCTTATGTCAAGGATATGGTGTTTCTTGTTCCCACCGATTTATTACCATAGTATACAGTACAGATGAAATGTGGTTTTGCCAGTATCTATTTAAAAAATCACAACAATTCACGAGAATTGATTGTCACAAACAAAGCAAATGAAAATAGAACTACGGTTAGAATGGCTACTATTGCAGTTGAAAAATACCTAGGATAGAATTGCTGCTGTTACATTTGACAAATATATGGTACATAAACATGAGGTACAGAGAGGTCAGGTATAGCAAGAAACCAACATGATTAAGGGAGTACTTAATTGGTTAACATCCGCAGATACTGGAGATGAGGACCACTCTGGTTGAATAGTATGTGCTATTATACATGTGTGCTCCTATTTGTGCATTGCCGTGACAAGTCAAAAAAAGATAGTTCTGTGTTTAATCTGAAGAATAAATGTTTATAACCCTAAGACAATTGAATAATGATAATGTTAAACTTCATCTAACTATGTGTAAGTTTTTAGTAAGTAGCAAGCTCCGTATCGTAACAAAAAGGGCTAATATTATTTTTTGGAAGAAAGGTGTGCCCAATATAAGTACTGAGTGGTCAAGCCAATTGACAGGCTTGAGTTCCTAATACAATACAAGCCTGGCTACCCACCAAATACTGACATGTTGTCAGATGATATTCAATGATGGACTCTCCTTGCTCATGGTCAATTGTATCTACCTTAAATAACACTTAGTCCTAAACACAAGTAGTAATATTATTATAGGCCATACAACTGGTCCATCTAGACTTTGAAAATAAACTCATGAAACAATCTAATTATTATCTCTCCAAAAATAATCTATTCCTTAGACCCAGTCGCAACAACAACTGCTGAGTGCTGACCTCCTGCAGCGATAAATTTAACTCCATATTTAGCCCCTTGAGCATTCTCTAACTTTGTAACCAACATCTTAGGACGCAGCACATCAGCATCAGATTTCCCATGCCCACAGGCACCAGATTCACCAAAACCCCAACTGTAGACATCTCCTTCTTTCGTCAGAACCAAGGTATGGGTAGACCCACAAGAGATTTGTTCGATTTCGGGCTGGTCTTCCTCGATGATGTCACTTTCAATGATGCAATTTCCTTTTGGATTGGTCACCTTGCTTCTGTCAATAGTATAAACTAAAGGGATACGGATTGGTGTCGTTTCAAATAATCCCAAGTCAGGTTGTTCTAATGAATATCCCAATTGGCCATAGTCACCGCGTCCACATATGTATAGCTCCTTTCCGTTGTTACTTACAAAGCAAGAAAAATGATATCCGGCCTCCACCTTGCCAATATTGCGTCCTTCCAAGTAGTCAATCTGAAAAATATATCGATGTTTGACATGTTGAGAGCTAAAAAGACAAGGCACATGCAAACAACTTGACTCATCACTAACACAGCCCTCACCTTGGTCAACTCATATCTTGTCTCCTTATCACCCAAACCAAGCTGCCCATAATTACTCATACCAGAACTATAAACACTCATCCCACCAACCTCTCTAGTCGCAGCCAACAAATGAAACGCCCCGCAAGAAATAGAAGTCACCGTCCTGCTCACAGGTACTCCACTCCAAACTGGAGGTTTGGGAGTCAAAAACTCCTTAGTAACCACTTCATTCGGTGTCTTTTTGTTCAACTCGGGAACAGGCCGTGCCATTTCTCCATGCGTTCCAATGCCAAAAGTGACCAAAGTTCCATCCACCAAAAGGACCACAGCCCACCCTTCACCGGATGCAATCTCTTTCGCCTTCTTTTCCAAACATAAATGCATAGGCTAGTCCTGACTGCCACGAGGAGGTAGAAACATTTCCTCGGTTTCAAAATCTTCCAATGCTGCCATGTTTTTGCGACCTGTCAGAGCTCGATCGTCGTCTTTGGGAGGCAAATGGCGGAATTTACGTCCCTCAGTATCAAGATAGGAGCCCCACATGAACACGTCACCCTCTTCCGACAATGCGAAGGAGGTAGTCTCCCCGGCACAAATCTGAACAATGTTTGCTTCGCCGACTTGTTGCCTTCGTTCCTCAAACGTTTGCACTC
>JALLAY010000278.1:0-17659 GCA_036939635.1 Cyclotella baltica | reverse complement strand
AATTGCTGAATGAAGCAATGCAAAAGCGCCCAAGCTTGAGCGGCTGCGTAGAAATAACTCTTCTCACCTCACCAACCCACACTGTCTTGTACATGTGTAGATAATACGTAAACTAAAAGTGAACTAAGTACCTATTATGGCAAAAAATAGGAAAGGGTTAATCCCTATTCCTTGAGTCCTGGACATTTTCAAGAAGTAATGAAAAAGGCAAAAAAGGTTTAAAATGTCAAGGTCATGTAAGATTCACGAGTCATTCACTTATCATAGAATGATCTTTTTACACGTCACTGTAGAAAGGGTTACCAAAATGCGAAATTCAATTGCATGGAACGACAAAGAAGGATATTCAAAGTGTCTCCTACCTCTCCACTCTTCGGATTCGGACTTAATCCCAATGTACATTTGTGACTGTACCCATCTGACACTTCACAAATCTACAGCCTTTTCTCGAATAAATCTGGATGACCCACGTAAAGTAGAGTCATTTGTCATTTTGTTCGTGTGAAGCGATTTGGGTCACAATCAATGCCATAAAATGACCATAATTTTCATACTCTCACAAGCAATTCACATGAATGACCCCTTCCGCGTGAAAGTCCGCGCCACACTAAGTATGACTGTTCGTGAATGCACTTCTTACTTATTGTTTAATCGGCATGCCCTGTGGCGATCTAAACGTGAATGACTTCGGTGAACACGCATGTCTATTCTTTCCGTTGTTAAATTGAAGACGTCGGTGATTTCAATCGCGGAAGGCTCGTCCTCGTCCGTCGCTTTCAATCGCATCGATGTCCGTCTGGTTGAGGATGTTTTGCAATGGCATCGAAACTGGATTCAGGCTCACAATTTTTCAGTTTCAATCTCATTGATTGAAACCTCACGAACCTAACGACCGTTTTAGATCGCACACGTCCACACCAACACTTTCTTCAGAGCAGCGCAATCATCATGCTAACACGTCTCTCCATCTTCAAACTCGCCATCCTAACCCCTCTCATCAACGCTCACGATGAACAACGTCGCATCCTAACTCCCACCGAAAACATTGGCCACATCATCCGCTCTCAAAGAGCCAACGGCCGTGCCAGGGGATTCTCTATCCACGCCGAAAAGCCCGATGGAACCGAACTCGCATTCAACGTCGTCGAGGCGTCGAATCCCGCCTTAACGGCCGATACGATCTTCAACAACTCTCCCATTGGAAGTGACATGCTGCACACGCTTCTAGTGTCAGACGTTGCCACTGATGCCGAGACGTTCGCCTTGCTGGCTGTCGATCCGGACGATAACGTTCAGGGCATCGTGGACGCGAAGGGCAACAGGCCGTACAAGATCAGGCAGAAGAAGGGCGGCAAGGCGACGGCCGTTGAGGAAGAGAATTTGACTCCGCCCGATTGGGAGTGTGGGGTTCATGATTCTGGAGTTTTGGGGAGGAAGTTGGAAGGAGAGGAGGAGAAGCATCATCATGATCATGATCACGAGGTTAGTTTGATTTGCTATTTATGCACTTGTCCTTTTAGAACACATCTTGTGCTCACTTTTATAATTGAAACCGTCTTATCACACTGACAGCACCACGATCATCACAACCACCACCACCATGACATGACCATCGACTCTGCCATGGAATCCCTCACCAAGCAACTCCGCGGCACCAAAATCAACCCCCTTAACAAACCTCGCCGTCTTCAATCCTCCTCCTCCTACAACTATCAAGTGGACCTTTACATGGAAATCGACAACGCGTTCGTCACACGCTCTGGTGGCACTGAACAATCGGCACTAAACTACATCAACTCCCTCGTTACTGCTGCCAATGTCGTGTATGAGCGTGAGATTGATACTCATTTACACGTGGCTGTGGTGGATTTGAATACTGTTTATGATGCGTCGACTTCTACCTCTGATGCTCTTACGATTATGAGAAATACATATGCTGCTGGATCGTGGCATACTGCAGGCATTGACTTGCATCATGCTTTGCTGGGGAAAGGTCTGGGGGGTGGGATTGCCTATGTTGGTGTACTTTGCAGAAGTGATTATGGTTATGGGTTGACGGCGAGTATTGGTGGCAGTTTTGAGAGTTTGGATAAAAGGGTTGTTTGGGACTTGGTAGCATTTATGCATGAGGTAAGTTTTGCAAAGGCACTCTCATTAAGTGTTCAGCACATCATTTCAAACTCTCACCTTGAATGCATTTTGCGTTCCTTAGATCGGACATAACTTCAACAGGTGAGCTTTTATTGATATTGCTTGTCAAGGTCCTGATTTAAATCTAGTTTTACTAAAACCTGCTTTCCTCATTGTAACAAATCAACTTCAACAGTCCACATACGCATGATACCAATGCTTACAATGTGAGTTTATTGATTATTGGGTGTCAAGATCCTAGGTCCTGACTTTAATTTAATTTTACTAACAACTGCTTTCTTCAATCTGTCTCATTCAAATCACAGCCTGCTGTTGATACGTGTGGATCATCCTGTCCTGCCTCCTCAACCAACCAAAAGTGGTCTACCATCATGAGCTATTGCCACCTTTGTAGTGGTGGATATGCCAACCAAATGTACTCCTTTGGAGGACTTTATGATGGATCTGGAACCAAGACAGACATCAGCAATTGGATTAATAATGCTGACCTTGAAGCAAACTATGACAGCGTCCGTTCCAGCTACGAGCCTCACAGGGTCTCTCATAGGATGTACAATCATGTTGCGTCCCGAGGAAACTGCCTTGCTGTTCCGACAGTGGTTACACCATCACCTACCAAGGCTCCTGTCACGCCTTCTCCTGTGTCCTCGAAGCCCACAAATGCTCCAATGTCATCTTCTCCAACCAGAAGCCCTACTACCAGTGCTCCAGTAACTTCACCACCCACAGCTGCACATGTGTCATTGCCACCGACGGATGCTCCCATTACTTCAGCACCCGTGACTTCACCACCAACAGATGCACCAGTGACAGCTGCCCCTGTGACTCCTCAACCAACCAAGGCACCCACGACACCATCCCCAACCCGTGCACCTGTTACCCAGCCACCCACTATCTCCACAAACTGTGAAGACCCCAACATCACTCAGCAGCTGTGCATTGCAGCACCCAATTGCGAATGGGTCAAGTACAAGGGAAGCCGATTCTGCCGATTTGCTTCCAATCCTCCCTCACCTACACCACCTTCTCCTACCACACCCAATCCAACCAATGGAGGAGGAGGTGGTGGCGGTGGACAGTGCCTTCCATACAGAGCATCATGTGACCCCAATAATGATAACTGTTGCACCTCTTGTGCCACCAAGGGTCGATGGGTGAATACTTGCAAGTAAGAGATTTATAATGGAAAAGTAGTGGTTCTATCCTCTTCAATCTGGTAAATATGAAGTTACCAGATTTCATCATCATGAATTAATCGACCCATGGAAACTTTAGGTCTTTCAAGCCAATATATTTTGATGTCTTGTTGTTCAGACCTAAATCATTGTTTTTAAATGCAATCTATGAAACCTTTCATATTCAAAACATATCTGTCACTGTTTGGCTGCTAGTTAGAGATAAGTACCTGTACCATAAGTATTAGAGATATTATGAGTTGTGATCTTAGCTAGGACTTCTTATAACTACTAAATAAGGGCGCATTGTTTACACCCATCTCATAATTGTTGTAACATTTCTGCAACAAAAGAATGTGAGTTATTTTATTTTATCTAAACATATACAATGATGCCATTCCGATCAAGCATCCAGCGGTAACCACAATGAAAAAATCTACTGTCAAATGACCCAATTAAGTGAGCTTGTCTATTGATTTTAGCCTCCAATCTCGTCATATCCCAATCCTCATCTTTCTTCCGCGAGGATTAAAGATGTCAAGTCACAAATTTTGTATTCAATTTGAGCAATCTTGGGATGGTACTGTGGACAGGCTACTATAGAAAAATGAGGAGGCCCAGGATGTCCAGTGACAATTTGATGTACATAAAGAAACATGGGCACAATAAATGGGTAAATAGAACAGGAATGAAGCAAGAGCCATCTTGAAGAATATAGTGAAACCAAGAATAATATGACAAGGAGAGAGAATCCATGTGTATGATAGAGAGAAAACAATTGCTCAAATGTTTCAAAAAGGACAGAAGAAAAATGATCAATGACAACTCTGAGATTTATGGAGCTTGCAAATGCAGGACAAGATTTCATAGGCTATCTCGGGATTTAAACATAATGGCGCTGATGACGCGCTCGTCGCAAAAAAACGTGTTTGAGCCCCAAATCACATAGGATGAATAGAAAGAAAAAGACGACTCAATTGAAGAAGCACCAGTCTCACCAGAAACCCATCACTCTCCTGATTTCTCAGTGGTAAGTACTGTGAGTCCAATGTGCCTTGAAGAAGGCACAAACTCTTTTGGTATTCCAAAGAGGGTACCTTATGAAGATTTAGCTAAGATGAGCAATCTTCAACAAGCCCAATTGAAAGAATTTTTGATGCTGTATTTGGAGATGAAGACACATTGCATTGCTAGAACCATGGTAACATTGGGTGAATTGATTTTTCAAAGATAAGATGAAAAAGCTGAAAATGGGAGTGTTTTTTTAAAGTACCTCCAAAAAATGAGGTCCCGCTTCAAGATGTTCTATTGAAGATTTGAAAATTTTCATATTTTATTTAGTTCATGCAGGCTAAGGTTTTTTCATAGGGTAAAAAATCTGTTGTCATTTGTTTGCTAAGTCACAATGAATTGACATACTGGTTATGGCAATATAAAGTGAAAGAGCCCAGGTATTATAAGGGCAATCTAGGGCTTTATCCAAGTCAATAAAGTGAAACCCTATACCAGATATACCTGATCTCTTCTTTGTAATATCACATCCACTGCAAGCAACATAAAGCTGGAATATGATGTGACCATGTTCCAGAAACAAACATACAGTGGAGTAAGGAGCCTCTAAATTGATTAACTGAAATGATTCACACTCCCACAACCTAACAACTACAAGATTCTTCAAAATATGGCCATTTCCAGACATATACCAATTGCTAACAAATCACTATCACCAGTAATTGCAATCAAAGAGCCAAATAGTGTTCTGTGAACAACTTGGGGGTCAGCTTTATTTTGGGCAATGATAGCTTTGGTCTTCATAAAATAGCAGTCAGAGTAATATTAAGGTTGATTCTTGATTTGTGTATTGGATGTGCCCCACTGTCTCCAAGATGATCTTCATTCTCCATCAGAATTCACATTCCTCCCTTACCTCTCATCTTGACACTTGTTGTGTGAATTTGGTCTCCCATCAAGATAAACATCTGGCTTCCGATTTGCCATGGATCAATAATTGTTTAATATCTTTGAAACCTTTGATAGACATGAGAGATAGTCATTGAAATCACCTAAGATTTCCTGCAAATCTACGTGGATGGCTGTTTCTCGTTCAACAACAAGGGTGGGAAATAAGAATAGTTTTTTGCTCCCTCCAGGGAGATGTAGAAGACTCTCAATGTCCATTATAGATGGTGTGGACACAATGTTGTCATGACAGGGCTCTATTTTGATAATGGCCTTGATTGGACTGTCATAGTTGCATGTCATTTTTTGTTGTGAACATCCGACAAGATGCACAAAGAGGCACATGATTTTTGATGGTTTCTTGTTTGTTCTTTTTTATCGAAATGAGCTATGGTATTGAATGGCTCCAGTTGGTATGCCAGTGCTGGTCATAAAGGTCCTTTTTAAGAAAACTTTTTGACACTAGATTAAAATGACCACAAGGACAGTTCAACACAAATATAGCATGTTTCATTTGGACATATCTCTTTTCTCTATGTCAAAATTTTGATAGGACTTTTTGTGCAATGCGGAATGGTTCCATGTTAGAAGAAGGCAAAAGAAATACCAATACAATGACCAGAATATGACTAGATATTGTTCAAGAGGAATCAATATTATTATTATCACTTAACTCAGTTCATCTGAAGAAAGATCAAATCTTGACAATGATAATGATGATGATGATGAATGATTATAACATCCATCTCCCAGTACAATACAATACAAGTTAGAAAATTAGGTAATTATATATTTCTACTAACCATATTCTGGGGTCTTCATATGCCAAATGTCATTACCATTCAGCGTTGCAGATTCCCCTGGGTAGTAGTGGCTATTGAAAGCCTTTATCTCCTGTTACCAGGAGGAGTATAAGAGCTGCATCAAATCAAACGCCAGCTTATTCTCCTACATCGCCAACCACACCTTCTACATGCATATTTCTAGCTAGGCGTGCTGCCTTCAGTGCCAACAATCAATATGTTTGTTTTTCCCTAGATTTGGTCTCCAGATCAGATTGATTGATCTCTAACAGATATTCATCTTCCTCCATTAATCCACTCCCCCTAGTTCAAGTTGTTCCTCTATCTCCCTCTGGATCTCCTCTTTCCTTTTAGTGGCCAGGCTCCCAGCAATTGAATTGAGTCATGTACTTGAACATTACGGTAGAGCCATTGCTCATGGTTGCCTCCAGTAGCTTTGTAATCAATCCTTGTGCCCAAATATCTGATGTAACCTTCACCTCTCCAGATTCTTGGCTCAGGTGATAATGTAGTCGTATCATCTCCTTTGATACCATCCCCTCAAAATGAATCTCCTCCATTTTATCTCGTCTTGTGACAGATCCATACGTTGGAATCTCCAATCCTTCCCATTTAGCGCCTCCATCATTGCCATTCCACCCCTTGCTCATGCGTAGTCAATGATACAGAACCCTAGGTATTTGTCGGTATCTGTTTCTATTAACCAGTCATCCACCAAATCAATTAATTTCTCCAGAACTTAACCCTACCTTACCCTTCACATGCTAGGACATGGCCGCACATCTCCAATTCTCTTCCGCAGCTAGGGCATGTTTTGCCATGGCCAGGAATGTATCTTGCCTGCACTGTGGCTTGTTTGCGTGCCCATAACTGGAAGAGCCGTGGAACTTATCCCAGAACTGATGACACCTCTTTCCAATACCAGATTTTATGACCAGGTTCCAAAAAATCTCCAAGTCTATCCTGAATGCCCTCTGCAGGTACCAGCTGGTGAACCTGCCTCCAGAGTCTGAAGCTTGATTCGAAAGGACGCTCGTTTGGAAATTTAATTTTGACCAGACCTCTTCCTTGTCCCTTTGGTGTAAATACCGAGTGTCCAACTTCTTGCCATTGGACTGAAGGATTTCAGACAGGGACGGAACTTAATGGTGTATGCGTACCTTGTTTAGAAGAAGAAGTTGACGGCTCAAGAGTCCCAGTCGTCACAGATGTTGCATGAGACAGTTGTCACGCTGGTGCGGCGGAGTCACTTTGATGCCTCTCACCTCCACAGTCACTTTGAAGGAGTCAACCTTTTCCCAAAGAGTCTTAAGCCAACTAAGTGTAACCCAGGAAGAGTATCATTGATAACACTTCTGTAGGGGTTGGTCAGAGATTTCCATTTTCAGAACCATCGCATCGAAGGAGATCTTCAACTTCAATTCAAGTCCTATGGCCCTTTTGCAGCCAAAATGTACAAGCATTTTATTAACTTGCTCCACAAGGCACTCTACCAAGGGATTTGGGCATCCAGCTTCATAAAATTCCTTGTTCAATTGCTGTAAATCTTTCCTAGCACTTTGAATGACACCTCCCATCGGGATCAACTACCAAAACCGTTTCTTGAGGCTCAGTGATCAAGTGTCTTCTTGTCAGCCATATATTGCTAAACAAGCCATAACCCAGTTTTGTCCACAACCGGCTGTCCAGCAAGAACCACACATCCCTTCTGCCCAGATGGCTCTCTTTTGCCCAGTCAATTCACTCCTGCCCCTTTTTCCTCATTGCATCCACCGCTCCCGTAGCGTCACCAGTCGGGCAAGTCCATCAATAAGGATTGGGAAGTATCTTGGGTATTTGACCTGTTTTGAAAATGGTAATTAATCTGTAAAAACTACCATTTCTTGCTTATCACCTGTCTAGTAAAGACATGTAACGTTTTATAATTAATTCTCCTCTTGATTTGTATAGGTGACAACAATCACAATCAATTCAATCCCTTCACTGTGGCTTCTGCCACAATAAAAACACTGAATGTTTTCCATGACAATGAAGCACCTATCAGTTCAATTAGATTGGTTTCTTTGTAGAATACATCCTCCTTATCATACCGATTGATTATTCTTGCTTATGGATTAGATAGTGAACCAGTGGGCTTCAGTATGCAGCACACAATCTCCGTTTTTTGTTGCAATTATCAACAAGATTAGAATAGTCATAGCAATAAAAAACAACATAAAGAACATGACATATGATATGAAATCAATTAGGGTGTATTAACTAATTTTCAGGTTAAAAACTATCGTCCTATATTTCAAATAATGAACTTATTTGAACTTTCTTTGTTGTTAATAGTCATTTTCAGCAGATTAAATGGAAATAAAAGATAAAGAGATAATCAAATGAAGACATGTTATTCATGAACTCAAAATTGAGTTGCAGGTTAAGTGCATAGATACATCATTTTTATATTCTTTTTGTAGTGTTCTAGATACTTCTTAATACTGATTCAAAGCTGTTTTCACTCATTAGTGTTACTCATTGATGTGATGGTAAATACTTATATCTGATAAGATCTATGGCTAAAATCATAGTATTTCATGAATCAAATAGCCTGTTGCAACCTGTATCTAACTCTCTTGCCTCTCTCAAAGAAGGCATTGAAACATTCTTCAACCATTGAAGTCCTTGGGACTGGAATCAGTATCCAGCTGAGATGACAATTACAAACTGATTAACCCTTTATTTCTCTAACCAGAAACAACTAATACCCCCACACAGCCAGTAGCATAAACAATTGATAAAAGTACAGATTAAGGGAAAAGTGTCATCAGCTCCTGTGTCATCTTTGGGATACAACATCTTTATCAGAGGATGAGATGGCTCCTGCAGACTTTGGCTTCAACAACATATGGAGAAGTCACATCAATTCTCTTCCTGAGATGATGGTTCCATGTCGAAAAGTCAGATAAAGACATCTGGCAAAAAAGTCTAATCAATGCCACAAGTCAAAATTTTACTGACTTGCAAAAGTAATTTCTGCCGAATTTTCATCAAAGATAAGTAAAGTTAATGATGTGGATGATTTAATTAATCTTCACAATTGACCTTACTTGCAATAATTTTAATGCCCTAATTTCTGTCTGTGTGAATATCATATGAGCAGCCTGTAAAATATCCAAAGCCACTCATCCCAGTTCGACTGCTCACACAGCTAGAAAAGCCCTCAGAGAAATAATGCAAAAAGAAAACCACTTGCAACCTTAGTAGGAATTGTCATATCGCGTCATGTCAGCTGGTGGCATCGACATTGACATAAAAATTGACATGTCATGACATGTCACCAGATTATGTCAGATTCAGGTGACATGTCGCAATTTAGCTCAGCGACATTGGGAGTGTCAGCTGACATGACATTGACATGTCAGCTGACATTCCCAACTAAGCTTGCAACCCAGAAATTATATGAAATGCAACCATTTTAATTCACCAGTTCCAGGTTTGTGTTGTTGCATCCTGAGAACACAGTTCCTCTAATCATGGTCATGTTGGTGACACAATTTACATTGATGATTCCAGGGCTGGGATCTATCATATTTCTCAACAAAAGATATATGCCTGCAGTATCATACATGGTAAACTACTTTGGTGAGAGATTTTTCAGATTCTATCAAACTCATGTTGTGGTCTTGTGTCAAACATTGTGGCAAATTCTTGATAAGTCAGGTCATCTTATAGGGTATTAACTTTTCTTTATTTGTAGTTGTGGCATTCTTTGGCAAACACAACTTATTGAACAAAGAAGGTGTGGAGCTAGAATCAATCAGAACTCAGAAAAGTTGTACTAGCAGTACAAATCAGAAGAAATGTCTCATGTCTTGTAGGAATTTTAACTGGCTTAGGTCCTATAGAGGTAAGCATATTGGCAATCATAGGCTTGAGACATGAAATAATCATGGTAAAAGTGGATACATTTATAGCAGACTAATCCAACTTGGAACAGGTATACATAGCAGTCAATTTTGTGGGTTCATCCACTAGAGAAAGAGTATCTTTTATCCTACCAGATGCTAATACTATGGTGATTATTTTTAGGTGGGCAAGTAGAAGTTTCAAGTTTGAGGCTTGTCATGATGGACTCAACTACTAAAATTTGGTCTTGGAGGTCATCAAGTTTGCCATGATTATGTAACAATGTCTTCCACAGCTATCTACAGAGACCGTCGGTTAATTCATAGTCACCATAGCTCCCAGGACAACAGAAGCTTGCTTTTGTTCAGACGAGAAAGACTTTTACGCAAAGGTCCAAGCCTTCTTGTGTAAGATCTTCCAGAGTCACAGTGACTAGTCACCATGGCTCTCCAGGGCAACGGCAGCTTGCCTTCGCTTGGAGGTTGGAGAAAATCTTTTCTCAGGGGCCCAACCTTTCTTGTGTAGTATCTATTTGATCTTGTTGGAGAGAGTGGTTTATATCCTTGCGCATACTGAAAAAGCACCAAAAATGGATCCTTGGTTCTCAATAGCATCACGGAAATCATTCCCATATTCATGTAACCAATGGCAGTAGACCCTCAATAGAGCAATGTATCTGGGTGTAACTCAGGAGGCTTCTTTTCTTGGAGAAGAGAGTGTTGGTTGACATCATTCTCAACGAACTTGCACCATCATGCAATCTTCTCAAATAATTTCTGGATGCAAGTAATCCACAAGTCCTTGGTTTTATTCTCATCGTGATAAACTCCTCATTGGCAACTTTGCCCCATGTAAGAATGACTGCACCCTGAAGAATGCAGAAGGATATGTAAAAAGGAGAGGTCCATTGTCTATTTTCTCTTTAGGTAGATTGTGCAACAATATTTTTGATGCAAACACAGCTCGTCAGGAACAACTTATGCTTTTTGTGTTCTTTTGTTTGCCATTGTCAAAGACAATTTAGTGAGCCTGATTTGCTTTGGCTAGTAGAGGACAGCAGAAAAAGACATCACATCTTTTTCTATACAAGAAAAGCTAATTCTTTTAGTTTCAATAAAAATTATAAGAAGCCAATTCATGTTAAATTATCATCTGAAAATGCCTGTGATACTGGGAGTCATCTTGTTTGTCCCTATGAATCTCATTTCCACACAAAATAAGAGGAGACTGAGATTTGGGGTTTGATGCTTTGTTACAATAGAGTTAGCAAGAATATTTTTACCTAAATAAATAAATAAATTGAAAAACCAAACTGACAAATTCAAATTAACAGGTAATTATTGATGTGTAGTTCTTGCGCTATCACCTCTTAAAGGCTCAGGATACTGACAAAATGTCAATGAACTTGCAATATTCTAAAAGTTTGGGATAACTACACAATTGGCTGATCTTGAGTAATTTTTCTTTGTGTTGGCAGTCCCTTCATCCATGCACAAACTTTTTGGGTCCGGCTAAGAACACTTATGCTCCTACCTGTTTCAACAAAAACACATGGTTTTGTGCAATTGAAAGGAAAAAACTCTAAGGTGAGAGGTTATTGGGAACAAATAGAAGTAAACCACGAGATCAACTGAACACAATTCCTGGATTGAAACATGCTTGGTGAATCAGACAATGACAACCTTCTTTCCGACTCTCAATTGCTTTGTCTTCGTCGTTGAGAGGTCTCACATTCCTTAAAACATGCAACAGGCTCAACTACAAGTAAAGGAGAATGTTATTTGTAAATTGCAAAGATTAGAATAATAATCTGTATGTCCATTTCATCTCACTGTTGGAAGCTCTTTCATGCATTAACATCAATTGTTAGACAATGTAATGCCACATTGAGAATCTTATGATTCAGAGTGTTAGTACTTCCATACCTGACTTGAGTGCTGCAAAGTTTCTCATTGATATATTGTTATGATAGGCTCAATGTTATCTACAATTGATTATGATTAATTTTTAATCATGATGTAAGTTGGTGGAATTAGGTCGTTGTTTTGTGACCACTATTCTTACTCTAACCTGCTTGCCTCAATTGAGATTCTAGGGGATTACTTGTTTGAACTACTGTTGGTATTTTATTCTACTACCTATTGACAAAGTTTAAGAACTGTAAGTGCCATGCGGGGCTTTCCTGAATGGTAATGCTAAGATATTTAGTTTCATTATTGAGTTTGATGTCATTGTATGTTAGTATTCTTATAGGTCAGCTAATGTAGTCAAAGCAGATGTGTGTCTCATTGTATGGTGGCATTCTCTTGAGACACATGTTGGATTTTGGTTGATAGATGATAAAACCAAACTTCTAGTACATTCAACTACATTATTTAAACTTTCAACACAAGACGAATCAACAGGTAGAAGAGTTAAAATGAGGTTGTCGTCAAACTCTATAAGCCATTCCTTTAATAGATGGACACCATTTAATTCTACAATACAACCGGAAAGCCATTCGACCAGAAAAGTTGTTACGAGTAATCCAAACATGAATCAATTACACTACATTCTGATGATTTGAAAAAATCTCGACAGCACTCCGAGTGTGTCTTTCTATACATTAACTCCGGAAATGTGGTCTCGCCTGATAGAGCTCCATTGGTGCTGTAAATCCGATAGAATAAAGTAATGTCAGAAGCCAGATGCAATGGACTGTCGAGGTAAATGCTTCACGAGCAAGTCAGATACGCACCATGTGCCCGGATACTCTTCCGAGGGACGCCACAATGAGCATTTCGAAGACGAACCGTCTAACGATGCCGACTGTAAAGAACGTGGTTCACTCACGCTCAAACTCGTCTCCATACGCCGTGCCACGCTCGTGCTGTTGACAGTAACGTCGTCCACGAGCCCCAGTTCATCTGTTATTTCTTCGCAGCTATCAACCACTTGACAATCGTCTGCCATGTTGTGAAAGTGATCCATGCAGCATTGATGTGGACTGGTATAGAAAAGACCTTTCTTGTCTGCCCTCGATAAGGCGTTCCATGATTGAGGATATTCGAAATCGTTTGTGCTGTAAATGTAGGAGAGAATGGAAATCATTTATGTTAGAGAATTGAATCATCAAGTGGTGCACATGATATGGTAGCTTTTCAATATTCGTGTAGACACACACCAAGTTTTCGGACTGTTCACCGCCGGATGCCACAGACCACAACCCGCCGTCTTGGCTCTCAGACCGACTCGGCTCGACTCTCTAAAAGCATTGGTCCGTCTGCCTTCACCGTCACTTGAATAACTGCTCTTTGTATGACGGAGCCGACCAATGCCAGCTAGATTAAACAGTTGGAACGCCCCGACTCCCGTCTGGTACATTAAGATGCATGAAGTCGTTAGCAGCAGTATTATCGTAGGGATTAATTTAGAACCATTGATGGATTGGTGTTGCGGTTGACTCATGGTTGAAAAGCTTCGTTTGTGAGAGTTTGGTCCAGTTGTTGAATGGAGAGATGTCTGTTGGCTGTTGGCAATAGCACTCCACACCTGAGGGCTGTAAAACGAAAGGCGAGGGCTGTAATGGCCGAGAGAGAAAAGTTTAAATCAAACCAAAGATGTTGGATTCAATTGCATGCATACTGGGGGAAGCATACACGTGCAACACGTTATGTGAGGTTGGAAAAGTTGCGACATTGACAAATTAAGGGAGAAGGAACGAGAAGTTAAGAAATGCCCCTCCCAAGCCCATTGATAAGCCCCCGAAACAATTAGATAGTCATTTTGATTTAGCCAGCTAAAAATTCCGTGATAATAGATTGCGTGTCCTATGGTACTACGAGTTTTTCGAAGGGGTAGACAAAATGATTGTTTTTTTGATATCTTATTGGGTAAAATGAGAAGCCGGCCTACCAAATGTGACCTATGATCTTCTCTACGTTCCGCGTGCTCAAATTATAACGGGGCTGTACTATCGCACTCCACGTCAATCTTCCCAACTCCGGAACTCTGTTTTCTGGAAGCGCTCAGACACTTTCTCTGCTTTCTTTTATGACCAAAAAAATGATGGTTCACGGTTCACGTCACGGTAAAAAAGTGAGAAGGCATCACCTTATCAATCATCATTCAGCGCATCATCCATCACCCAACAGTTCCCAACAGACGAAACAGAGGAACAATTATAGCAATTCGCCGCATTGCACAAGGTTTTGGCTTACGAATTCGAAGAGCGCCCATCGCATCCAAGCAAGAATCCAAACAGAGGTGTGTTGCAGATTATTCTAGGTCTTTGCCACACGTGTTATGTTAGGAAACATGAAATAGACCTTCAATTCTTCTCCCATCCTTTTAATCAATCTTTTTGTGGTAATTTCCAGACGCCATTGAACATGCTACCAATTAGCCTCATCAGCCAACTCGCCCTCCTCGCCTTCGCCTCTGCTTCTGCGAGCCTTTCAGTAAACGTCTACGAAGGTCCCACGGAATGCGCTGATGAAAACAAAGTGAAAAACGGAGACAACGTCTCCATTCACTACATTGGGACATTTGATCAGTCGTCTGCTGTCGGGGAGTGGGGGAAACAATTCGACTCCTCCCGTGACAGGGGACAGACATTCGGTTTCACAGTCGGAGATGGCCGAGTGATTAAGGGGTGGGATTTGGGCATTGCAGGTTTGTGTGTAGGATCCAAGGCTAATTTGATTGTACCACCCGAAATGGGGTATGAATATCTGGGGGTTACGCTTCATTTTGATGTGGAGGTTGTGGATATTTATGAGGGACCTCCGATTGTTCCCGGAAGGGATAAGATGCGTTTGAGGGTAATGATGGCACTTCCGGAGAATGATGAACGTATGTTGAAAGTGAAGGATTTATAATCTGCAACTGAAGATGATGAGCATTGCCTTACTCATAAATCAGGATGAAATTATTATGGCGGAATACATGTATTAGAGGCCGGGTAGACAAAGGCAACATAAATATGAATCACTTATTGAGCAAATGATGCATCACTTTTCTTGATAATTAAACAAATATAGATGCTGTTTCCATGAGAAGAGGTATTATACCATGTATAAGTACATACTAGGAAAAGTCATAGACAGGGGTTGGTGTTAATAACCACTTGGCTAGACGAGTGGTTATTAACAAAACTAGCTCAAGCAACACAGCAGCTTTGTGATCATAGCCCACTAAGAACTGGTTGCCCCCCCAACCTCAGATATGCACAGTTGTTAATACAATCTGGGTCAAGCTGCTAAGTTTGTAATCCAGTATCCACCTCCAAAGTCTGCGAGCTCCTAAATATTGCAGGGTCACAGTAAAAGATGCTGCTATCCCATTCAAACAAGACAAAACTAAGGTAACTAGATTGATGGTGCATCGCCAATACAAGCTTGTCATCACTCAAGGAGCCAAGAGACTGTGGCTTGGTAATCCAAAACTCAAAACTGGCCCCCTCCTAGAACCAGAAACTACCAACAGACACCCTCTAACAACTGGAATCATCTGTTGGCATTGAATGAGAGAAGTTATATCTGCATTGATTGTCAAATGTTCCTTGGTACAAAGAAAAGAAGGCCCAGATGAACATTTTGTCCAACTCATCCAAATGAATCTATAATGAAATATGTAGGAGTAGTGGTGGTGGTGACAGTGTTGTTTCAAGGGCGGGAGAAGTTCATACAAAACAAATATAGTACAATTAAAAAAATGAGAGAATACATTCTATTGAGAGAGAAAGTGTGAGTTATAACGGATTTATGATGGCGAGGATGGAATTCTATTTCACTAAGTTGCTTAGTTGCTATTTACACTACAATCAACCCTTGACGGGACAATCTACTGGTTGGAATCATGCAGCAATTCTTTAAGGAGCAAACAATGCAACAAGACGCATAGGGAGAGGATCACAGCATGATGTCTTCACAGGTCTCCATCTCCACCGCGCATCCACCGACTGTCGGGTTCTCTCAAATATCCAACTGCAAATTAGCCCAGAGAACGCCCATCAATCCCTGCTCCTCAATCTCGAGGCTTGCAAAAGAGCCTCCACAATCTACGCTCCAATATGCTCCTCTCTCTGTGCCAACACATCTGTCTCTTTGGTGAGGATTTGACGGTCATTTGCTGACGGATTGAGAATGGTGTAGGACAATGCTGGGTTGTGAGGGGAGATTTCATAAACGAATTGCTGTGGCTGGAGTGAAGGCATCAAGATCTGGAATGGAGGTGATGCTCACATGTAACAAAAATGAGGACACCGGCGACATTTATGGATTTATTTACACTGGATTTGTTGGGCTCCTAGAGTATTGTCGGCGAAGATTGAATTGTGGGTGTTGCCACGTAAGACCATATCTGACTTCTGCTACATCAGTGGATGGAGTTTCTACAACAGTAGCACTGTCAAATACTTTGCAACAACTTACTTAGATCATAAATGGAAAGGGGGGAGCTGCTTTTGAAATATGGACATGCAAAAGAGGTGTATGGTGTGGGCTTTCATCCAGATGGGAGTCTGGTTGCAACATCAGATTTGTTGTAGTACATTAGCGAGGGACTTGAGGGCTGGCAAGTCTGCACGTCACTTTTTCGTTCGTAGATACTTATAAGGACTACCTAATAATATGAACATGCCGAGAGAGTTGATTGCTTAGATCTCAGTCCAAATTCCAAATGGATTTCAACTTAATTCTGCTGGCGATGATGGAACAAACGACGTGAACTAACCACTAACGAAAAATATTCTTTATATTTCTTTCTATCCAACCTTTTATCTAGTAATTCACCACACCACAAATTCAAAACTCTAACGTCTATCTTATTTCCTAGATACAACTAAAACACTTCTGCCTTCAACCTTCTCAGCGCACCTTCAGCCCTCTCATGACACACCACCGAAAATTCTTTCAAAGGCGAACGCAAATACGCACAATCACTCTTTCCAATCCGTTTCACAGCCCACTGCACAGAAATTGGATTCGCCTCACAAAATAAAGAAGTGTTCAATTGTCTAAGTGAATTAACTTCATCCTTGTCTTTGTTCGATGTCGTGGCTACAAGGTCATCCATCCATTTGAGACGGGCCCACAGGTCACACACACAGTTACAGAAATAGACCCATCCCCTCCCTTCAATACAAACTCATCTGTAGGTAGATTCATCTCACCACTGAGCAAAAGAAGTGAATTATTGGCATCATATACTCTAATCTCCTTCAGTATCTTTCCAACCCCTGAAACATCACCAGTAGACTCCATCACCACCACCCACCACGATATTCTCATGAGCCACAATTGTTCCAATACTTTGAGGGAGTGTATCCATCCGTCCTACCCGGGATATTGTAAACATAAACCGACAATACATACATTGCCAACAAAACGTTTGGTGATTCGTGTTGGGTGTTAGAAAAGAGTCTGAAGCTTTGCGCTTTTGCAACACCAAGCAACACTCAGCACTCACACTTGCTCGGCGAGCATCAACGGTGGGACAGTGTCCTTGCATTAATAATCGGGTTTCGTATGTGTTAGGAGACGGGATGGGGGACAGTAGATTCGTTTACAGAGGCACTACGGCGGCTAGAACGGCGAGACGGAGCGTCGGCGTCACTCATTTCGTCTTCGTTTTGCAACGACATTTTTTTTGCAAATTCGGCTATTTTCGAAGGGGTCGTTGGTGGGGGAGCGGTTATAG
>JALLAY010000277.1:0-17608 GCA_036939635.1 Cyclotella baltica | reverse complement strand
CCAGGGAATCGAACCCCTGACCCGCCCGGAACTTCACTTTTATTGTTCCCGCTTTATCCAATAGCCTAGTGGATAAAGCGGGAACAATATTGCACTTTGCTTGGTGCAAACTGCCACTTTCCTCCGGAGCAAATGATCGACAGGCTAGCAAAAATTGACATCCGATTCCACCGATTTGCCGAGCTAGATCAACCGGAGGAGAGTCGGCTACAAATCGCGGGTTAGATGCAACGGAGATCAAAGGTTTGAAATGATTGTTGCACTAGATTTGTAGCTTTTAAATAATAAATATCAAAGCTCACCAGTAAGAACATTGCTCCTTGTCCTTCTACAATAAACCTCTGCTCCTTTGATTAATTTCTCATCACCAAAGCGTATTTATGAGGTGCAATTGTACTCAACACTATCACATACTCTTCCGCCAAGATTCTCAGAGAAGGAGGTATTCCCACGACTAGGTTCTTCAAAATTAAGTTACATCAAAACAAAATGATCCAACTTTGCTTCAACTCAGATGCATCCAGAATCCTTTTTATAATTCTCGGCCATTTCTTCCCAAACTTTTTCAACATACTTCCATGAAACCTTACATGTTCTCGAAACATCAGTGAAGGAACAACCCATCCCAAACTTTTCAATATCAGTAGTCACCTCCAATTTTTTGATAATATCATATGACTTACACCGATGATAATAATAAATCCCCCGTGCACATTAGTGGCAAAGCCGCACAAGCAGCAACGGCAGCACTGACTCCATTCGAACACTTCCCATCTTCTATGTCATATTCTGAGAGAAAGTCGGGCCTGGGAACAAGTGGTGGGAGAAGATCGTCGTTGTCATCGAAGCCATCTCCATCCTAATCAAAAATAACACAAGTACAGGCCGTGTTGTAGGGTAGCCAAGACGAAGGCCTAGAGATGATGGTGTTCGTTCGTTTTTGAGTGGCGATTTGCAATGACTCTACAAAGAAAAGTGGTGATTTGGGCGAAAAACCAAGGGAGTGACAGAAGAAAAATTTGACCCTATGTTAGAAAAAGGATTGACGTTCTGCGACCTTGGGCCTTGATTTTTGTAGTGAAATTTTTCTCTCTCAAAACCTCGCCACCTGCTCAAAACATGTGATTTGTTCGCCGCCAAAAAAACAGCTGCGGTGATTTGGGACCAAGAAATGTGCCAATTGACACCAACATGTGATTCAAGTTGGACGATAAAGACATCATCATCAAGAATTTGACGTCATATGATGTCACGATATTCTTCATGTTTCGATTGATAATCAGGTTTGGGGTCTGATGACCTCGCTACCTCCCTAACATAGGATCTGATTCAGATCTAATGGCACTCCCTTGGAAAAACAGCAACATTTGCTATCGATAATGCGACAACAATGTTTTTAAAATTTTAGTCTATGTGTTTTTTCACCTGCTTGCAAGGAAAAATATGATCATTCTGACACATCGTGCCTAAGTGTCCCAAAGGCAAAGAGCTGGAGAGCAGGATATTTTTTTCTAGGAACCATGCCTACGGATAGACAACCAAACGGCACAATCCACGCTCTCTGAATTTTACTGAAATTTGTGGCTGCATTTGCAGCAGAAGCAAAACTTGGAGCACTTTTTCTGAACACCAAAGAAGCAAACAACCATGCTCCTCACCATTCAAGAATTAGGTCACCCACAACCACCTACACCGATCCAAATTGACAATTCTACAGCCATTGGCATAGTCAGTAGAACAGTTAACTTCCATTAATCTAGAAGCATGGTGACGAGATACTTCTGGTTGATGGACTACCGAGTTGAGAAACAATTTCAGTTTAAGCACTACCTGGGGGAGCAAAGTTTAGCAGATTACTCATCCAAAGTACATCCAGCAGTATATCATCAAATAATTTGCCCATGAATACTACATACCAAGAAATCTTGAAGATATCCACTTCCAGCAAAAATGCTGAGTGAAAGCCGAGGGTGTGTTGTTAAACCAGGGCATACATATCTACGAACATAACTGAAGATGCTCCTGTCTATTGTTACTCATCATTTCCACGTCAGCAGCAGCTGGCACTGTTCGCATTAGGTCTGTTAGAACGCCTGCAGGAGGAAAATCACACCAATATGGTAAAACCCATGCAAATATGAAGGTTCTTCCAAAAGATGAGTATCCATTGTCATAGCACATACTCACCAGCATTGGTGAAGCACCTTTGTTCAGATACATAAGATAATTAGCTCAAAAATTTAGTTGGTTCATCAGAACTCTAACTCACTACTAAGACTAAATTGCTAATTACTAGTGTTACTACTATCTATGACTACTACATATCTGGGGACAAGTATCAGTCTATCAACAGAGAAACCAGAACAAATATCTACTGAAGAAAAGAACATTGAGAAGGCCAGAAATGAAAAACATCTTAACATAATTCCAAGGCTGCTCCCAAAAATTGTAAGAACAGAAAAGAGTCAAACAAGTTACAAAAGCACAAATGGCTGATTTCAAACAGAAGGAGCAGCAGGCTCCAGAACAATTATTCTTGACACCTGATCTCAATAGTACTTTGAGTCAAACTCAGCAAACCCTGATGTGCATTCATCTTCACAAAAGTGTCATACATTGGTAGCAAACAAACATATTGCCATGAACAATCACTCAATACAAGCTTCAATGATATCTCAGCAATGCCTCACCGACAGGGGAGGCTTGCAACACAGCAACAATTTAAACTTTACCAGCAAACTCTAAATTAGCATCAACAACCAAATATCCAGGAACACCAACAGTAACAAAACTTCCGGCAGCTTAGCTGGGAATGTCATATGTTCCCGTCACCATGTTTTCTCTCAAAAGACACGTAATATGACATGACACGCGTGTCATGTCACCGTCACGTCATATGAACTTCTGTGTGACATGCAAATGTCACTGGATTGTTGACATAAACAAGAAAGGATCAATAGGCCCACAATGAGATCATCTTATAGTGTATTTTATGCATTTGTAATGATTTAAATGACACCAACATTGTGTTGGAACATAATCCAAGTAAGCTTTACTTGCATTTAATTATCTAACCTCTTAGTAGCAGGTATAAGAACATCTAACCCACAGCACCTGCCAGTGGATCACCTCAGCAAGCTGGAACCGCTCGTGACATCATATGACAAGTGACTCAGTCCTAAGAACCATGATATCTAGTCACGATGTCGGAGGTGACATATGACAGGTCATACTTCACGTGACATGTCCTTGGCATCCCCAGCTAAGGATGGGTACATAAGCTTTGTGTGACACAAAATAATTGCCCGATTCATGGACCTCTTTGATTTGTACTAGTTCCAGAAAATGATGACGTACTAAAGAATTGAACTAGTACAACATAATGTATACTGATTAGAACGTATTGAGAATGACAATTTTAGAGATATTAAGTGGAATCGATGCAATCTGATGCAATGGACCTATCCCCAGCGAAGGTTAGGGAAACAGATGTGAAAATAAAAATCATCTTTTCAGAAAGATACAAGCTGAGAACAATGATATGAGATAATATAAGAACCTGTTTTATAAACTAATAGTTTTTTAGGAGAAGCAACCTTGTAATTGATGCTAATGTTTATTTTTGAGCATTATTGATAAACTTAAGGAGTAGCATTATGTTGCAAACTTATTAATTGGGTATGTTTCCAATGGGACCGAAAAGTAAATTTCAATCGCACAGCAATATGTACACCACAATCGTACTGACATGTACACCACAATCATACTGACTATCGTATTGTTTCAATTTTTAAAGCAATAAAATTGTTGTATCTTCAAATCATTTTAAAGTGCACTCTCGTTGATGCAATACTTGACCACATAACCAACATTAAAATTTCATTGTGCTAAATGTGTAATATTTTTGTTGACTTTTTATGCCCCCTGCACGTTAGTGGGAACGGCATTTTTACAAATGTCTTCCCACCTGCCAGGCCCAAAGTCGGATTGTTGTGTTGGTGGAAAATGTTCCCTCCCTGAGTAATCCCAACTGGAAACAGAGATTATTTTGCCCCAACCCCAGCGTTGATCGACTGTGAATACTAAACTGTTCTTTGTATGCCTGTGTGAAGAGAGTGGGGTGGTGGATTTGAGAAAGATAGGAGGGAAGTGCCCGCAAAAGCAGTTTCATCGTAGGCAAGTGCTGTGAAATAATCGTGTGGTTTCATGTCGATGGTCATCATATTAATGAATGTTGGAGAAATCTGATGGTGGTGCAAATGGTCACGGCGTTGGGCAAACAAAGCTATTTTTGCGCTCATCGGTGACAGTGAAAGAGCCGTACTTGGATGTTCTTGGTTGCGGGTGCGTCACGGAGGTCGGTGGTGGTGGTGATGTGGTGAGTGGTGATCATCCGGTTCATTCCATCTTTTTCAAAAAGTCTGGAATTTTGGAAAAGGATGAAATTCCAAAATCTCAGACTTTTTCAAAATTCCATCCAAAAGTCTGGAATTTTGGAAAAGTCTGAGATTTTGGAATTCTCCTAGGATTTGTACTAATTCCCAAGTACAAAGGATGAAATCTTGGAAAAGTCTGAAATTCCAAAATCTCAGACTTTTCCAAAATGTCATCCAAACTTCTTAGATTTTGGAAAAGTCTGAGATTTTGGAATCTCATCCTTTTCCAAGATTTCATTCAGCCGCAACGACTGTCTCTCGTCTCTCGTCGAAATGAGACTAAACCATGTGATTATGTGATCCTCCCCGCTCCACGGACCCTTAGAAATTTGAACTCAACTCTTCATTGACCATCTCTTTTCAGCTTTCGCTCGGTCGCGGCAATGGTGCCGAATTCCGACGTCACCACCATTCACAAATCGCAATCTCCATTGTTGACCATCAGCATTCAGCGTATCGCCATTCTTCCCAATTTAGGTACCACCAAACCTATATCAACTAGGCCAGCACCCAGGCCGAACCAGACGTTATTATTTGACTCAAAAAATGCCGTCACCATCCTTCGACCTACTCGTACGCACACAGAAACACAACATCCTGTTTCTTCGGTGCTGTGAACAAAAACTAGGTAGCCACATGCGGCGGGCGGGGGGAGGGGGATGGGGGATCTGCCAATGTTATGAAAAACGTGGAAATGCAAAAAAAGAGAAAACTCAACAATAATCCTCACCCGGTTAAAAATGGCAACTAGCTGGCGATTCAATAAATTGGTTAGGGGGATCTTCATATTTCATGTCCGATGGCTTTTTCGATGCAGGTATGCATGTGACAAGGAAGCCCTTTTTAATCTTGATTGTAATGATCTCTAAGTGGATGCAACAATCAACCTCGTTTTGTGGTAGAAAAATGCATTAATCATCTCATATTCTGAAAACCTTAAACATCCCACAGCAACAAAAAACTGTGTTTATTTCCCAAGGTGTGATTAATGCATGTGATGTTTGTAGAAGAACTGAAGAGAAAATTAATTAATGAGACTGTTTGCTGAGGTATTAATTCAGTGTAATAAATTTGTAGATTAAAGAATTATTTAGTTAACTTTTCATTAATAAGGATGAAATTTTGTTTACAACAAAATTCCATCTTCCATCCATGATTTCCATGCCTTAGTTGACCTGATGTGGAAAAGAATCATAATTCAAAGGTAGAATCTTGATTACCTTTATGACTTTGATTTATGTCAATGGGTTCGCATATTAAATTTAGTACACTTTTAAAGGTAAGATATTCATCTTCGAAGATCGTCAACAGCAGTCCTGCATTGAACCTCTTTGAGACAGTCAACAGCCAACATCATCAGAGCCACACACGCGAACGCTTGCTACTTGACGGATCCATAAAACGAAACTGCTCGACGACAACACAGTCGACCACATCACTTTAGTTAAAATAGTCTCTGAAAAACTCTAAATCAATATGGCGGTAAGTCGAGCAATGTTGGATATCTGTCTTCTGGCTCATCGGTGCCTCGGTGGCACTTGGCTTGTCTGCTTGTTTCGATGCGTGTGCGGTGGACTGAATCTTCCCGCCAACGTTAGTTAACCTCACACCCCACCCGGTTTTCATTCTTACAGCGCTCTCGTCGTGGCGGATCCAGCTCTTCCGGAGGACTCTTCGGCTCCAAAAAAGCCGCACCGGCTCCCACCCGCTCAGCCCCCCGCCCCACTCCCCCCGCGCCTGCACCTGCAGCTCATCCTCCCGCCCCGCAACCATCCTCCGGGGGAGGAATGCTCTCCGGAATCGGATCCACCATTGCCCAAGGTATGGCATTTGGTACCGGTTCTGCCATTGCTCACCGTGCTGTGGGGGCGGTAGCTAACTCGTTTGGAGGGGATTCGTCTGAACAGCCTCAGCAGGTGCAGCAGCAGATGGAGCCTCAAATGCAGCAGAATCAACTTTCTGGACCGTGTGCACAGGATAAGGAGATGTTTTTTGATTGTTTGAAGGTTAACAGGGGGGATCAGCAGGCGTGCTCATTTTTGTATGATCAGCTTCAGAGTTGTCAGCGCACTGAGACCACTTTCAACTAAACTGGCAACTAGATGTGGATGGCAGTCGAATTTTTATGAGAGGTTTCGTTCTCTGATGGAAAATGCCAATTAGCATTCATACCACTTTTCGATTATTTGGGTTAATCTGGGAATGTGCAAAACAATAGATTTGGGGACATGCAATGCACGTTAAATATTTTTAAGTGTTACAATTATGTGTGAAATATTATTTTTGCCATGACATCATTGTATAGTTTTGATGTACAGAGGCTTTACCATGAAAGCGACTAAAAGGATTT
Organism: Cyclotella baltica; assembly: GCA_036939635.1. Lineage (NCBI taxonomy): Eukaryota > Bacillariophyta > Thalassiosirophyceae > Thalassiosirales > Thalassiosiraceae > Cyclotella > Cyclotella baltica. Next base: position 10,822 of record JALLAY010000277.1, on the reverse strand, counting down.
ACTTGGGATAGATGTCCAGTGTGCTGATTGATCTTCGAAATTGACTAACACCTCTAAAGTTAACACACCATCAGTGTGCTCTCTTGAACTGTGCAACCGTAACAGAACGTATCCAGTGAAAGTGTTAAGATTCATTTAATTTCAATCATGATTTCCTATACTATTATCAGCATTATGTATCGCACTCTAAAATATGATTTGCATCAATCAGGCCATCCCTTTGATAGCAACCTTGTCAATCAGTGCCTCACCCTGCTCGGACGATCGCACACGAATTGCCAAGCTTTCAATATTACTGGATGGCTTGAGCTCAGAGCTAATGTCCTCATACCAAACACCATTTTCAAAAGAAGAGCTAATGTGATGACAAGCAAACTCTCTCCAGCTTGCTCCTTCATCTTCGCTATAGTCAAGGCACAATCCAAAGCCTTTCGCCATTTCAATAAACTGGAAAGAGAGAAGCACTTGAAAGCTAGCATATGATGATACAGTAAGTGACTTGGATGTTAATGAAGCTCCATCAGAAAGACGAACCACACCTGATCTTTCCATTGCTGTCATGTACAAAGTGGTACCAATGCCTCCATTATGAAAGAATGTGTAGCCGGAGGTAAAATCATCCTCTACCAGCATACTCCAAAGCAGGTCCTGGCTGGTTCTATGGGTGCTCTTATGGTGGAAGTTTGAAACGAATTGGTCCGCATTACTAGATTTGGTGTCAACTTCATTTCCATATGCCATGGCTAAACTGGAGCCACAGCCAAAGGAAGATGGAGGATCGGAGCTTTTTTCACAAACATTTTTCTGGATCCAATCATAGAAAGCGCTCACTTTTGCATACACACCGGGAAACGAGTGATGCGCACAACCAATACCCCAGCTCACGACACCAACCTGAACATCTCCTGATGAACCGTCTTTGTCTGTCCTTACTTGCTTTACCAAGGGGCCGCCTGAATCTCCTTGGCACGAATCTTCTCCTGAATCCTCGGCACATATCATGTTAGGAGTGATCTTACCTTCGTATGTGTCAGTGTATCCCATGATAGATCCTTTGCTTCGTTCACAATCATCATTAGAAATCATTTTAACTTCTACTCCCTACGGCATTTATGAGAGGAATGCATGTTAGTATTGCATAAGAAGTAAGCAGTTCATCAGGCAGTAAAGTATTAGGCGTACCATTAGTACATCGCTGATACTCTGAACATCATCCCTCATGTCAGTGTCTCCCCAACCCATTACAAAAACAGATTCGCCAGCTTCAGGCACATCGTCTCGAGTATTGAGGGTCACTAGGCTCAAATAATCTCTCGATACAGGTCTCGTAAGGAACACCAAGTTGATATCACTATCTGTAGTGTTGTCGTCATAGTTTGGATGGGGCATTTCGTAGTTCATCTGGAAGGGTATCGCAGAGCATTCCAATGTGAGATCATACTCGAAACTAATTGAAAGAGTGCACCCCATACTGCCAATGACTTTGTACTTACTGGTATAACCTCACCAGATTGTTCATCAGTTAGGTCATGGCGACCAACAATGACATTGTATTCCCCACCTTGGCAATGAGCAGCTGTCAGAACAACATCTGGGGCGATTAAGGTTCCACTGGTATAGAGTTTGAGTAAATACAGCAAGTTATTAGTACATTGTTCAAGCACAATAAGCAAGATAGTATGAATTCAAAGCTTACCCACAAAAGTGTCCAAAGTCATCAGCTAATGAGACGGCATAAGGAAACCTTCCCTCTCTGGCTTCCTTGCCACCAATGATACGATTGTTATCAGTTGGACTTTCATTGAGTCTTGCTGATACAACCATAAAGGACTGGGAAACGGTGAAAAGTTGAAGGAACTTCATTTTGTTGTGGTCTGGGGTAGTTACTAATGGTGATTGGCTCTGAATAGAACAGTTGAAGTTTTTCGCTGAGCAATAGTATGAGAAGTTGTTTCGAGGTTGCAACGTCGGTTTGTTTGGTATTTTTGTGATTGAATTTGTGAGCAGACTTCCCATTGATCATGAAACCATTGTTGACTAGTATGGTATCGTACCTGCCTCTTTGACAATGCTCTTCCGGGTTCCGGGTTCTTCTTTGTGTGATGCTCTTGATCAAACTAAACTTCTTGCTCGTGTGTGTTCTTGTTACGATTGCGGGAAGCAAGAGTATGTCGTAGGCATTGACACATTTTCTGGACACAATAGACAATGGAAAATACAACTACAACGTGTTAACGCCCATAAAAATATCAACTTGCGACGACTGACGCCTACAAAACCTCAGTCTCCACTTTCAATCCCATCAAGAAGAGCTTTGGTTGAATCAATGCAGATCAATTCCAGACGTTTATTCCACCGCAACCACAACACTCCGCACTGCCACTAAGATAGCACAACAGCTGAGCACAACATTTCATCGCCATTATCTAGAAAACAAAAAAAGAAAATCTTGATTCCTCCTCAACAACTGTTATCAAGCCACGCTTATTGAAAACCATGTCATCTCTAACAACGTCCAAAGCTTCTCGAATGATACTATTCCTCCAAATAATCGCACTGGCCTTGCTCTCACCCGCCACTTCGGCTCGCCATCTACGCAACATCGAAGAAGAACAAACTTGCACCTCCTCATCAACCTGCTCACACGGACAATATTGCAAATTCGAAGACGAAGCCTGTAACACCCAAGGATCTGACACGCTTACGGGTCTTTGCACCCCATTGAACTTTCGGTGTACAAGAATTTTCCGACCGGTTTGTGGGTGTGATTATGAGACGTATGCGAATAGTTGTTTGGCTTTGAGTCATGGTGTTAGTGTGATGGCTTTCAATAGGTGTGAAGACGAGGAAGAGGGGGAGACTTAAGGAAGGGGGGTATTGATATCTCATTTTATCTGGTAGGAAAAAATGTATAGTTTGTGAATTGATGGCGTAACAAAATAAATAGTGTAGTAATGTTTGATCATGTTATCTCAGAACTGTGAATGAGGAAAACTATTCAATTGAAAATAATCCACGTTACACTGTCCCTGTTCTGACAGTAATTAGTAATTAGAGAGCCGATTCAAACTGATAAGGTATTTGTATTGCTTAATTCATTCAAAACTGAATTGATATATCAAAGCTCTATTGACCATGATGACCCGAGTTCTCTACTACAGTATTCTATTGGGAAAAGTTCCAGATACCTGCATAAATATTGGTTACAGGGATACCTTCTTCTGTATTGCTGCCCCTTTGAAACTTCGTAACTGTAGATCAAGGAAAACAATAGAAGTGAAGATCAGAGGAAGTGCTGCACAAAAAACTAAAGCAGAAAACACTCTAAAATCTATTTCTATGTTTGACAAAGCGCTATCACACAGCCCAGGATTACACAGAGCACACTGGCTATGCTCTTTTTGGTTGAGTTCGGGTAAAGGGAAACATATTGTTATGATAGAGCATAAGCAGCTGATTTGAACTTTTGGCCTCATCTGGTTAGCATCGCTCAAGCACCTCCTTAGAACTAGGGCTATTTTATTACCAGTCATAGACTGATTAGGTTAGAAATCACTTTGCTGCTGTCAACACTAGATACAATCACACAGAAGTTGGAACATTTTTATTAGAACTCTCAATGGTCAAACACTGCAAAATATAATGCAATCTTCTGTGTCTTAGGGATATAATGAGAAAAGACAATACCTAGATATACTCTCTCAAGCTTTTCAATTTGTGCCAAACATTTTGGAGGGATTATACAAATAAAATGATAAACACAAAACAGGTTTCCTCTACCTCCAAGACCATAGAGAACCGATCTTTCTCTGAAGCCTCAGCAGTTACGGGATCTCTCAAATTACCAGCTCAGGAGGTGGTCAATACTAATAAATGCAAGGTCATCAGCTTTGGCCTCTTTTCATCATTCAAGTCACCCTGAAATTTAGCATCATTCTCATCTTGAACATCCCTTTGGTTAGGGACCTTCCTTAAAATGTCTCAAGAGCAGCTTTATTGACTAGCTTGAGAACCTCACTTTTGTCAGTTTCAGACTTGAAACAAGAAGTGTTTTGCTAGCTGCTCTTTCTCCGACTTGAATCAGGCAAATTGTTGGTCTATGTGTTGTTCAATTTGGACTTGACAGAGAAATTGGTACAATATTTGTCAGGTTTCTTAATGTGGCACATCTCATATGTCGAGAATGAGTTCTGTTTCTCGCAGAATGGTCATTGTGAAAGCCCGGTTGGATCATGTTCTCTACAACCAGGTAGTTTACATGTATCAGAATCCCACCATTGCCTATTGCCTAAAATAAGAGATCTCCTGCGGTTCTATTAATTTTGGGATAGGACCTGTGGCTGGGCTCTGAAGAGAGTTTTGATTTGTGCTTGACTCTTGGAGAGACTACAATCTCAGCGATTAACTCTTATGGGGTGCCCGTCCAATAGCAGTTTTTCGTACAAGTTGCGAGAGTCGGGTAAATGAGGCTGTACTAATTCGATTCGGGTGAGCATATATACTATCCCAATGCGATTTTTAAAATAATGGCAATCGAAAGGGCAGTTTAAATATGATTACTTAGTATGTCCCAATGCGATTCAGAAACTGACTCGCGAATCAAGGGGCTGGTCTATTTTGTCTTCATGCCAGAAAGGCTGGGAATGGGAATCCAAAAGGTATCCATCGTTACGCAAAGGATACTTTTGGATTGCTGAGTTCTAATCCAATTCTGAGATTGGACGCCTCTCGAGCGTTGACATTGTAAGGTCTCCTTGTTGATTCAAACCGCTGAGATTTGTCAGTGGGTAACTCCAACAGTGATTCTTACATTTCACTTGATTCATTCATATTGTATTTTTCTTGTGATGAAATTTGGTAATGCATCACTGATCTAAGAAAATCAATCAGCTATATGAAAAGGTCTTCGAACTCCTCATTTTAGCATTCTACATTTTCTAATACCGTAATGAGGTGTATAGCCACCTTCGCAGCATGATCTCTATCAAACTTCCTAATGTCAAGTGTCTTTGTCTAGTCAATCACGGCCTATGTGCATCCAAATGCACTCTAATCAACAACATTTATGAGCAAATTGAAATGGACAACCTCCAAAAAAGATTTACGAGCATGATTAATGCCGAGACAGAACAGGTTTTCAGCAAAGGTTTGAAGTAGGTCATGTGATGATTTGACACTTTAAATTTCTTAACCCACTCAATGTTCAATTACAAATGATTGGCGTTTCATTACAACTTCACTAAATGGTCTTGTAGTTGGCTCAGAGAAGACTTCCTGATTAACATTGTGGATGTTTCTTTGATATCCAAGCTTATTGAGACAAGATTATCATCTACCGAGTGATAGAGTGACTCAAATAATCTGCAATTCTGATTTGTTTTAGAGAGAGATGTACAGACATTGACGGATTCTGTTTATTCAGGCATAGCCTATGAATCTATAACCCACACATCCACCATACATAACAGAGACAAACCCAACATACATCTTATTATGCCACATTTTAACACATATGAGTCATGTAAAACATTTATTTTTTGTACACAGTTAACATCCCATGGATGTATTTTGTTCCTTTGTTTTTTTATAGAAAGTAAGTGACTTTGCAAGGGACGGGCACTATAATGAGGAGGAGAATTGCCTCATGGATGTGCATTGTATTGATTGCTCTCCTTGACAGCCTCTCTAACCAGACCTGACTGACCCTCCTGAGTACGATCAACTCAAATCCGTTAATAATGAGTTAATCTCTACATTCATCAAGTCACAAGTGAGCCTTGTTATCCTTGTGGTTTGACTAAAGCATTACTCACATCTTGGTTTGAGAGAAAGTATTGGGAAGTCATATTTTGCTAATACCTTCAAGTCACTCAACTATCTTCTATATTGTACTGTTTGACTGCAGACCCTTTGGATTAATTATGAAGTATGAAATTACATTATTAAGTTCACTAGAGAAATAACCAATAACACCAAGCCACAACAAACCATACCAACAAGTATCACACACTACATTCCACTGTCACCACCATAAGATTCACTGATATATTGTAAGTTAGCCCGTCTATTTCCATAATCATTCCGGCCATTCGCCTGTGGATGAATTCTGCCACCTCCTCCATGATGATAGTCATGTGAATCACGCAGGCCATGAGACTTTTCGTAACTACTGGAATCACTGTATCCTCCCGAATGGCTGCCATCAGAAGCATTTGAGTATTCATCCAGACTGTAATTGCCTTGATAGGAGGGAGCTTGGTACATGTTTCCATTCATGTGTTTACGACTGTCACGTCTAGGTGCGCCGCTAGATTCAGAATAGCTTCCAGACGTCCCATCGGGATCTCGCCTTGAACCAAAACTCTGAACGGCAGCTCGTTCATCGAGCATACGTACCATGTGACCGTCATCAGGATTTGACGGCATACGATGATGGGGTCTTGATGCGTGACCCGTCCGAGCATCTTGAGACGGCAGTGGGTTTCTCATCTCTGGTGGCGTTGATGGGTTGGATCCATATGAATTCTTAGAAGATGACGAAGAACTCTGACTAACCATTCCAAGGTCATGTTTTGGTTTGCTGCGATTGGCTACCAATGTCTGAGCATGCATCTTCCTTTCTCTTTCCGCAGCAGCGGACCGAATCTCTTGAAACTCTTTCCTTATCTTTTCAACCATGCCTCTCCCTCTGGAGCGGTCTTCCTTGGCTTGGCGTATAATTGAATCTTCCTTTTTCAGTGATAATTCTATCACACGTTCTTGATCAGCAAATGCCTTCTCCATAGCCTGGCGTTGCTTGGAGAAGGTTTCAACTAGATCAGATCGTTCTTTTCTGATAGCATCCAGTAGGGTGTTTTCATGGCGTTCTGCAATCTCAAGCAATCTGTCATGCTCTGAACTTAGAGCACCGTGGGAGCTCATGATGCTGGTCATTTGTTGACTGAGCTCATTCAGCTTACTCTGCAGTGCAGAATTTTTCTTTGACCATTCTTCATTGTTATGTTTCAGCCTCTTATTTTCAATAGTAAGATTTTCCACTTCATTCCGTGCCTTCTTGAGTGCATGTTCTTGCTGACTTCTCACATCTTCAAGCTGCCCTTCCAAGGTTGTCACAGTTGTTGATAAGTACTCTTCATTGGTGAAGCGTGATCTAAGCTGGGATTCAAGTGCTTCTGTTAAAGCTTTGGCGGTGTTCAACTCAGATCGCAAGTTTTGGATTGTCTCAATATCATTCTGCCTTTTGTCTTCTGACTCTTGTCTCACTTTTTGCAAATCACTGTCATGATGTTTCAACTGATTGCTGAGGTCATCTGACTTGTTCAGCAGATCATCTCGTTCTTTCCTTATCATTTCAAGACTCCTGTTGGCATTATCAAGCCTAGTCTTGGCAGATGAAAGCTGCTCACTCAAATTACGCATTTCAGCTTGCAACCCACCCTCCCTGTGACGTTGCTCATCCATATCTTTTCTACAATTACTCAGCTCTTCTTCTAAACGCACAATGATTTTCTGCGAGGCCCCACGTTCATTTGAGGCCTCGTTCTGCACTGCTGCAACAATATTTGCACTCTCATCTCTAATGGTTGCAGAAATTTTATCTGAAACATATCGAGCTCGCTTCAGTGCTCTGAATGCGGCACGTGTTCTATCAGTTGCCCCATCCTTGGACTGCTCTCTGAGTATATCATATGGAGTCCTTCCGAATTTGTCTTGGACGTCGACTGCATTTGGAAAACTCGTCAGCAATAAGTTTATGACTCGTTCATTAGGCTCATTCTCAGACTTGGTTAACAACAGGTGCAGCGGCAGCATGCCCTGATCATCAGGACTCGATGCACCCTCAGGATATGAATCTAAGAGCACATCAATTAACGTTTCCATTTGTCTAGCAGCGACAGTGGCATTTAAGTCTTCGTCACTAACAACCGTTGCAGCCTCTCGCTGCATACAGACTAAATGCAGCGGCAGGTGCCTCCACAATATTCTTCCATCTGATGTATGACGCGAAACGATCCATGTGTCGCATTCTTCGGGATGACTCTGTGCTCTGGCACGTGCACCATCCCAACGGCGGTAGTTGATCCACCTAAAGAGTTCTGTTGGGTTTAGGTAATAGTCTACCTCTTTGGGGTTTCGAGGCGAAACCTGCGGCTGCGTCGAACTCATGATGGGTCAATTGCAGATCAATATTTCTAGATGTTATTTAATTCCTGCTATTTAAATCAAATCAAATATGAGGCCAAGACAAGCCTCATCAGCATCAACAGAATCTCTCTACTGTTCATTCATTAATGTACATTGCCGTGTTAACAGGCGACAGTGCATTCCAAGGTACAGGTGCTGGCCAAAAGAGACTGACAGAAAGAGCTCGAAGAGCTCACAACAGGAGGAGATGAAGGAAGAGTGAGAGTGGGAAGATTGGCACGCCAAGCGAAAATCACCGGATGCAATAACTGCCAAACTCATCTAAATTGGCGATTGAGGGGCAATAGATATCGGGTGAGAAAATCATTCTCATCGCTGATTATATTCAGCCATGAATATCGTTAAATATCTATGCTTTTTTATTTATTACAGCCATTTTACAATTTATCAGTCGAAATCGAACGTTGTAAGAAATCCTCTGTGAGTGAGAGTTCACGCGCGGATTTGGTTCACCTGTCTCTCAGTTGCGACCGCACACCAAAAAGATCAACACCAAAAATAAACAACGGCAACCACGCGGCAACGGCTCATTGGTTTCCCATCCCATCGCACCCCATTACATCGCATTGAATTAGCTAAACCCAACAACAGCAACCATGTCGGAAGTACCCCCCACCCGTATGAATGAACAGGTCTTCAAGGGAAAAAAGAAGGCAGCCCAATCCGGACACGGTCTCCTGAAAAAGAAGGCCGACGCCCTCAAAATGAAATTTCGTGACTACGCCAAACAAATCGCCGAGACTAAATCTGGCATGGCTGCCGATTCATCCAGTGCATTCTTCTCTCTAACTCAAGCCGAATATGCTGCAGGGAACTTTAAACAAAAGGTTTCAGAGGGATCCATGACGGCTCGTGTTCGAGTCGGTGCTGGTATTGACAACGTTGCCGGTGTGAAGCTCCCCGTGTTTACTTACTTTGAAACTGGTGCCGCCACGGATAATGCCAGTCTCGGTCTCGTCGGAGGAGGGAAGAAAATTCAAATGGTTCGCGAGAAATATTCTGCCCTCCTCCAAAATCTTATCAAACTCGCCTCCCTGCAGACCAGTTTTGTCACCCTGGATGAATCGTTGAAGGTGACCAACAGGAGGGTGAATGCGTTAGAGAATGTGACCATTCCTAAAATCGATAAGACTTTGGATTACATTGCTCGTGAATTGGATGAGTTGGAGAGAGAGGATTTTACCAGGCTTAAGCTAGTGCAGGAAAAGAAGAAGGCGATGCTAAAGGCACAGGAGGCGGAAGCGGCTGCTGCGGCGGCCGAGGAGATGTTGAAGAGTAGCAAGGAGAATAAGATGGGAAAGAAGCAGAAGCAAGAAGATATGACGGCGAACTTCGATGCTGGGGATGATGCTGATGTTGTGTTTTAATGAGTCATATGGTGGAGTTAGCTTGTGATGAGGCTTCTGCTGGAGAATGCTTTTAATGAGTCATATGGTGGAGTTGTTAGCTTGTGATGAGGCTTCTTCTGGAGAATGCCCTTTTATGTGATCCTATGTCGTCATAGTCTTTGCAATAAGTAGTATCATCTTATTATAGGTTTGTTATATGCTAAATGCATTGCTGAGATTACTGTTAACATACCTATGCAAAGTATCACATATCAGTCTTCTTCCACGTCTCAAGTTGTCCGCTGAAGACCCAAATGCTAAGAAAAAACGTCCCCCAAACAGAAAAGTAGAGATTGGAAGGGCATGATATTTGGTCTAGACGGCCTCCAGTTAAGTTCACAATTACATAACCGGATATGATAACATTGGCGGTGCTAACTGACAGTTCAATTAGATGTTGCACCCATCTCTTATTAACACGTACCAGTCGGTTGAAAAAGAATGTGCCCCATGTCAGTGTTGTCATTATCAAACAAAACCATATCCATGCATTACTCCAGCTCAATTTCAGAGCGCATTCCTTATCTATTTTATGAGCATAGATATAACTGGTATTCAAGAGAGGCGTTGTAGCGTACCATGCATAAAAAGTTAGAAAATGTTGCATCAGGATACTGTACAAAAAACAATTGAATCATCTCACCTGCTTAAAAAGTAATCAATCATCGATAGAAATACAATAGACGTGAATATCGACAACAAGAACCAGTACCTCTTCAAAGGAAAATCTCTATCAAACAAGACATTCTGAAAAGTAGAGTGCCGTCCAGCACTATTCCTCCACACCTCAAAGTTCAAGGCACAACTAATAAAATTAGTCCATGTTGAGAAGAATACGTTCACTTGCGCCTCCCCTATGCTGAACCGGGCTGTGCATATTTGAAGAGATATTGTTGATATTATAATGAGTGTCAGGATCAAATTTCGCTCTGCTAGGCTTCCATCTCTGAAGAAGTGTCGGAAAAACCTGGGGCAGCAAAATGAGTCTAAATGTGCAAATAGCACAAAGGACGTGATGGCGGTCAATAGCGCCGACACGGCGATTGCACCGTAAACTTGATAATTTTGAGTAACAATCCCTCCACTTGTAATAAACAGCCTGGAAGTGAAACTCATTTGATTAAATCTCTCTTGCAAATGATCCAAATCACTCTTTGTAACATTTATCCCATTCCGCGTCGTGACTTCGCCCAAATTCTGAAAATCTGTGGGGTAGACTCCCCTAACGT
>JALLAY010000276.1:0-17634 GCA_036939635.1 Cyclotella baltica | reverse complement strand
CTGGATCAAGTAAACGGCATCTCCATCGACAGCTCCTCGCGTATCCGAGCGAACTCCTCTGATGGAAAATCCAGCACGTCAAATGCCGACCTCGATACAACGCCCACCGATCCACACGCTGCTCCAAACACCCCGCTAAAATGGTCCTCCTCCCTCTCCACCCCGACGCACCCCGCCTACACCCCCTCATCCGACATGACCACCCTCCGCGAAAACCTCCACGGTCTCGCCTTCAAACTGTCCATCGATCGATCCAAGCTCCTCTCACGAACGGCCAAATCCTGCTCCGTCCTCCTCACAGACGTGGCGTCTCTACACGATGAACTAAGTCAGACTGTCCTTAAATTATTCCCTCCCCTGGAATCAGCCACCTCCTCCACACCCATGGAAGAATTCACGTCTCACGTAAACGTATGCCTCACCTCTTTTTGCACCGAGATGCAAACCGTAGCTACTCGGAGTAGAAACGAGGTAATTCGTCCATGGATCGAATTTAATTCAGATAAATCAAAGGTATACAATGACTACATCGCCGCACGAACGAAATGCGCACAATCCAGAAAAGACGCGTTAAAAACCCGTCAAAAGTACGTCAACGTCGTAAAAGACGCGGAGGTGGCGATACAATCCCTAAAAAAGGCCGCTACTGCCCCACGTAAAACAACGGAACGATCCGATACTTCCTCGTCACTAATTGAAGAGAATGAAGAAGAAGTCCAATGGGAAATGGCACTAAAGGAATTTGGTAAACGGCATGGTATTATGAAACAATGTGATTTGGTGGCACGTTCACTGAATGAGATTCAGGTGGCGGAAGGAGCGTATGTCACCCTTGTCGAGGTGGAGAATGCCGCTGTTTCGACTGTGCAAGAGGTGGAAGCGAAAGGATTGGAAGTTATGCAATCTACTGAAGAGGAACGGATTATTTTTATATTAAACACTTTGGATAAATTTGTTACAGTTGCCTCTGAGGCTTTGCAGGACATGACACTAGAGTTGGCAGTGACACCGTTGAATTTAGACGAAAGCATTCATAAAGAACTACCCCTTCCCTCAACGGGGTCAATATTCACCCCACGACGACGTACACAATCCGAAGACGGACCGGCGATTAACGAAACGAGAATGTTGAATCTACCCGATAATATTGCCGAGTTGAGAGATCATATGAAGAGTCATTTGGGGAGGCAGAGTGCAAGGCTCAAGGTTTTGAAGGCTGTGAGTTCTTTTAATGAGGGGTTGGCTATGGCTGTGGAGGGGTTTGGTGTTGGGTTGGGCGGGAGGTTGGAGGGTGATGGGTTTGTTGGGAAGGGGTGAGTTATGTGTCGATTTATTATTTAATCTTTTATATTTTTTAAGTAAATTAAGTATGTTGCTAACACATATTTATCATCGGATCATTGCAGGGAGGGCAAAAACGCAAGCCCATTAGCAGCAGTACTCAACAAAAACGAAGGCCCCCAAGTCCTCAAAGAATGGAACAAGGTCATCTCATCACTCTCAGCCTACGCCACAAACGCCACCCAACTAGCAAGTCAAATCAAACGCGGCAACTCCGAACTATACAACATTTTACTACCTGCCAAAAGAGAACTCAAACAACTGCATGAGAACGAGGAAGCTCGGTGGAAAAACTTGTGTGAAGCTGCCAAGGGTGAAACACAGGCTAAAATGAAACAGAAGCAACATATGAATGATTTGCAAAAGGCTCAAATGCGATTTTCCATGGCTGATGAAGATGGAGCCGCCACTGCCGACACTAATAATGCCATGGGGCCCATGAAAATGAATTCACAAGTGAATAAGGCCATGGGTAAAATGTTTTCTGTTTTACCGGGAGGTGGGGAAGATGTTATGAATAAAATGCTTAATCCGGATCAAAGAAAGGCTATTAGGGAGAAGAATTTGGATGAAGCTAAGAAAAAATCGGCTAGAGCCACGGAAGTCTTTAGTGCCGCCAGCGGTGTCAAGGATCAGTCTATTGCTACTTATCAAACAGAAACAGAGGCTGCACTGGAGAAATTCAAAACAAACGAACGATATGTTTGGGCTCAGATGCAAAAGTCTCTCGAAAATTCAGTTATAGCTGTCAAAACATTTAGAGACACCCAACTGTCGGAAATGTCTACATCCGACCCCATCACGGATAAAAAAGCAGCAGCTTTAAGCGACATGACTCAATGGACCACATCTACACAAAAACGCGTCGAAGAATATCGTGATCGCTACACATCCGAAACCAAGGACAAGGAAAATGACTACGAAACTGGTTTCTCTCTCCAACTTATATTAGAAGAATCCAGTGACATTAAAGAACTTGTTAACCTCGTCGTAAACGACAATGACATCGGCTGTGTCGGTGTCGAGGTGGAATATGACGATGCCGAAAAGTCCGAAGCACCGCTACCAGATGTCCCAGAAGACCCACTGATTAAAACCATGGATCCGATATTTACCAAAACTCTGAAAAATGTATCTATCGACTCTTATTATTTGGCCGGATGGTCGGAGGAGACGCCCTTGTACCAGCCTTGGTTGGAGAAGAAGGGATCGTTTGATGTTTCTGTGAGTGAGTGGGAGAAGGCTGAGGGAGGGTATAAGCATGAATGGAGTGGAGAAGTTTTTCCTCAGAAAAGGGTGTGTATAATTGATGACTTATTTTTCTATTCCTTGATTCGAAGCATTTTTACAAGTGTTTCTTTATCATCGCAGGTGATCAAGTTTAAATTCAAGAGGACAACTCATTTATACATCGGACCTCCTGTTGCAGGGGTTACTCAAACACAGTACTGTCGGTTGGAGTCAAATGATAGATGTGTAACCATGATGACTGCCGAGATGGACGGAATTCCATATTCAGATGTGTTTGCGGTGGAAGTTAGGTGGTCGGCAAGACGGCAAGGAAATAATGATGTTGTGATTGATGCTGGGATGCATGTTCGGTTTATCAAGTCTAGCATGTACGTTGCTTTTACTGGATTAGTCTGGCTTTATATTGTTGTTTTGTCATCCACACTAAATCTTTCTCCTGGATTATTCTTCATAGGTTCGCCAAGCAAATCAAAAGTGGCACATTAACCGAAACAAAGCCTATCCATCTCAGTCTTTTTGAGACAATCAAAGTAGCAATAGCTTCGGACGAAAACAATGATGTTGAAACGATCGAACAAGAAGAGCAAGAAGTTGAAGTCGAGACCAGAACACCAGTTGTTGAAAAAGCAACACACAAAGAACCTGAAAAGGCGTCTCCATTTAAGACATACGCCAAACAACTTTCCAATACTTTTTGGTCGCTGCCAAAAGAGTATCAAGTCATCTCTGGAGTTATTTTCTTTGGCACAATATGGGCAATCTCAAGAAGAGGTATGAGTAGTGAGCAGCAGAAACTGGATGATCTTAAAGAGCGAGTGGATGCGCTGAGCAGTGAGCTGGCAGAGATAAAAAGTTTGTTAAAGACAATTGTGCACTTGATGGGCGAAGGTCAGCGAATCCAGAGTGATACTGTCACTAGCTAATAAGTAAGGATGCAAATTGAAGTCAAAAATAAGCTGCGAATATTACTAGATATTGTCTATCCAGCACACAGCCCAAAAGTGTAGTCTCTGAGTCATGTTTTGACTTTTTGCTTTCATAACTTCTCTGACAACAGTTTTTGAGGCTTAACTCAGACCCCAAGTTTAGTAGCCCTTGACTTCCGCTTTCGAAAGGTGTCCGGAGATCAGTCTAGGTCTTCTATTGCCCTCCAATATTGCAACCCATCTCGCAAACCTCATAGTACCCAACACTAACTTCAGTAGTTGCCAGAACATGGCTTTGCCTTGGCCCTCCAGAACAAGCAGAGCCTTCGACCATCAAAATACACAGTGTGCGTGCTAGCTTCTTTGATATCTGCAAAGAACTTATGAACTTGGGCCGCAAGTAGCTCATAATCCTCCACCATTTTCTGTCCATTGAGACCAACTGGCCACAATCCTTAATGTTATCCAATTCCAATCCCACAATCCCGCTCCCCCACATGACATGCTCACTTCGACTATCTATCTGTTGTTGTAAAAGCTCGGTAATTTTCTTCCCAGAATCTCAGCTACGGTTGGAAAAATAGGAACATAGCCAAACTGGATCTTCTTATTTTTATCTGGGAGCCAAAACTGGCATATTAGCACCAGTAGACAATCTTCTTGTCTAACAACTAGATAGTTTGCGATATCTGCGGCGATTGCTGAATCACATAGGATTACTATGGAGTTGCATTTGATATTTTTTTAGGTCAAACATGTATTCGTGATGACATTCATTAGCTGAGAGCTCCTCTATCTTTTATACAATCTGCAGGCACATAGACTATCATAGACTTACAAAAAGTCCACTTTTTTGGATTCTTTGGGTATTTTTGTACCAGTCAACTATCTCTCTTCGACCTGCTGCTGCATGTCTTCACAATCTGTTTTCTGTTTTTGGTTGACAAAAACAGCAAGTAATGCAACAAGAGCTTTCACCTCCAAATCATCGGTTGTGAGGTGAAGTGAAGCCTCATTTTCTGCTTCTTGATCACTCGCATAGGGCTTCATTATCTGCACAAGTCATGGAAGAGTATTCAGACATGGGAGCAGCTAAGACATCATCATTGTTTGTTTCGCTGTCAAGTGAGAAGAGTGTGTAATTAGTGCTTTGTTTTTTACTCTCACCACCGTCAAAGCAAGAAGGCACTTCCTGGACTTCCAACCACAAAAAGTAGGATAACAATAACATACAATATGTGCACCCAAAAATTATTTGAGCGGCTGGATCGGATTATTTGAGCGGCTGGATTGAAACAGGTGACACCACAAATCATTTCATGTGTACCACTGAAAAATTGCTAACATTATTGTGGAGCCGTATTTTTTGTCCTCATAGAAATAGCTTAAGAGTTTCTGGTTTCGGTTTGTGTGTCTCCTTCTTGGTCGTCCTCCTAAGGGTGACCCTGAGTCTGCCGAAGACATTCACAACGTCCGCCATGTGCTTACCGCCAAATTAAAATCTTGATAATCTCTACCAAACAGTATTCAACTGATGCTACTTACAGAAGTAGTGTTGGCCCCAAGTGTACTTACCTTCAATGGATTCCTGGTAAATTACCTTCAATTACCCTGCGCAAACAGTCAAGGTGGATATGGAGAGTTGGGAGGTAGTTTTTATCAAATTTAATTTCACCACAGTAAACACTACAGCCGATTCGTTATTTTGGCAGGATAAATCCAGATTTTATGAGAAGATTTGCGTTGACTTGTGAAAACGGGATTGCGAAAACACCGCCTAAGCCAAGCCGTTTAGCCGAACCACGAACCACCCCATCGTTTATTCTAAACAACTCTGCGCCTCGATTCTCACAGCAGTTTACATCCCTCTCTAACGATAACATCGAGATTCCAAAATGAAAAACAGCACCAGTAGCACCAGTAGACAGAAAAAGAAAAAAGGCCGCGGCGTGGGAGGAGGTTTGGTCAATTCATGTCGAATGCTGGCGATGGATTCTTCTTCTGACCATGACGATAAGCCAGATAAAAACATTGATTCTAATGGCACTAACAATTTGATAAAGAACATAAACAGCAGCAGCACTAGTCATCGCAAGACAAAGAAGGACAAGGGCGATCGCGTTGGGGGAGGGTTGGTCAATTCATGCCGAATTCTTACAGGGGATGTGTCTTCTTTTGACCACGACAACGATCCAACTAATAAAGTCACTTCTGACGGTAATAAAAATAAAAAGACGACGTATCGCGGTCTGAACTACTTCTTAAACACCCCCTCCCAAGACGAGGCTGACGTTAACAACAAAGAGGATGAATTCGATATTGATGTTGACATTGATATTTCAAATGATGTTGCTGCAGCATTGCAGAACAGTATTAATTCGTGTGCTGAAGATGTTAGCGAGAAGGAAGATCCCCAAGTAATGCAAGAGAAACGGGTGGTAACAGCTGGCGGGGTTACTTTTGCAAGTACAACGAATTTTGCAGCCCAAGATGAAGGTAGTGCTGAGTGGGATCCCATGGCGTCTGATGATAGTGATGGTGAGTAATGAGTCTGGAGTCATTATGAGAGTGCATGACACATATATGCAATTGATTACAAATTCTATTTTTGTAGAGGAAGAGATTTCTGTGAAGGAAGAGCAGAAGATAAATGCAAAGAATGGTGAGTGCTTTTTTAGCTTTGAGGAGTGACAGTGCATTTAAACTGGGGGATTGGTTTCTTGTTTTTCCAATTGTTTAGATCACTGATTATTATATGTTGTGTGCCTGGGCGGCATATTCAAAACTTTATGTTGGAATTTGTTATGAAGTGCGGCATTTATTATGGTCCCATGAGCTATGAGTTAGGCTGATTTGCTTCTCTAGTATGTTGATGTAATAATGTTCTTCTCCGTTCTTATATATTTGATTTTATGATTTGGCTCGTTTTATCTTAATGTGTGTTGTTTTGGTTGATGGTCTTTTAATCATGCTAGGTTGCAATGATTTGGTCAAGAATAAGAACATGATAACTACGGATTGGCTGACTACCTGAGATCTTGTCATGCAAACAATATTCATCTAAAACTTGTTTCTCACACTTTCCATTGCGCAAATCCTGCCAAACTGCACTGAAGGCAAATCCAAAGGCGAACAAAAGAACAATCCACGAGTGAGCGCCATCCGACGAAGTCTCTCCAAACACTATGACGACTTAGATCATGAAGTTCATATGGACCTTCCTGCGAGCACACATACACTACTGCACACTGAACCAATTTTTTCCCTTCCATTCTTTTTCGCACTGGGAATTGCCGTCCTTTCTGCCATGTGCCTCATTTTGGTCTTGGTCAGTGAGTTTAAACAGGGGGAGCAGGGGAATTTGTTTGATGTGCCTACTGGGATTAATAGAAGTGTTAGGGTAGCTCAATTTTGTGGTGAGTGTAGTATAGTTTCTGTTGTAGCTTTAGTCATCCTCTTTTTTATTCACTCATTGTTTTACATTGCTTGATACAGGGATTTTTGTGGGTAAGTTGATACAGCTTGAATACTGAATTTGTTGTCATGACTTACACACATTGTTGCTAAAATTAGTCTATTACAAAGGCACCAAAGCTAACCCTCTTGCTTCACTTGCTTTTTTCACTCGACTACGAAGGGCTGCTTATGGAAGAGGAAATTCCCCAAGGTCTCATTTTAATGCGATCTATATCAAGAAAATCCCTCCATGCATCGTATCCAGACTTATCTTATACACGCTTCATACTCTCGTGCCTCCTACGTAAGTTAAGGTTGAAACTGTTTTTGTCTTGAAATACTCTATAATGAAGGTGTCAAAGCTAACCCTTTCTTGTTGCACTTGCTTTTTACTCACATTATTTAGGGCTATTTATGGGTTACCTATTTCTGATTAATCTTTTCGTTACAATTGTACAAGCAGATGATGTCATCACTATCTTTTTTGATATATTGGCACTGGAATTCGTGCAGCATCTGGATGATATGGCATTTGAGCTGGGAAGGAAAGATATTTTGGGTAGGACACTTAATGTTGCTACAAATATTGAGTACAAAGTCTTGACAAGGTCTGCATTGAAACGTAGTACGATATCTGCGAACCAAGATGAAGAAAACGCATTGATTGAGCAAGAATTGCAGCAGCAACATGACAGTCAAATGGAAGGCGAAGACAGAGAGGAATGGAGATGTTATTTTTTTCGTCGCCGACGCCACAAAAAAATGGGCTTTCGATGGATTCTCGTAAGTTAAAAAATGCCTTGTGAGCATTGATTCAACCTGCAGTTGTGTCACCTAACAGTTAGTTGATCAATCGCAGAAAGCAGCTTATTTTATCAACCTGGCTGCTCTTATGATGGGTACAATCATTGTGGGCCAACGTCAGCAAAAATACAAATACCACTGTGAAAGTGTGTCCATAAGATTTGGGGATCAAGTATGGGAAAGCGCCTTTGTTACAAACTGGACAGGATTATTTGAATTTTTTCAAGGCGTTGAGAGGAAGACATTGATATACAGCTATTTTAATGGTGTGTATCGAATCACAGAACAAGAAGTGAATGGGCGTCCAGTGTATGAGGAGATGAACAAAATTTCTGGAACCCCCTACAAACAAACAGTTGGTGCTAAGTTTGTCTATTGTGAGGACGAGGAAGCTTGGTCAGTGCAGATTTATTGCTGTCAGGATGCTTTTCATACCGTGTTCCCTCGCTCTCAAAAGTTTGTATATCTTGACAGGGTGTTTAGGCATGATTACATATCTAAACGAGAGCACAATGATGGCGAAGAGGTCAGTGTTGAAGTTTTCTTCTTTACTCTTTTTCTGTCTCAAGTCTGAGTTTGATTCGCTTTATTCTTGCAGGGTGAATGTCAGGATTGGCTCCTTCGGTCACCTAAAACGAATGTTTATGATCTTTTTGATGTACCTCGTGATGATTGGAGTGTATGGACTGGAGTAAGTGCAAACTGTTTCATCTTTTGGGACTTTCCATCAGCTAAACGATTTTTGCTTGTGGTAGGTTATAACCTCCAGCAACAAAGTTTCGATTGTGTGCAATGAATGTAGCCACGATTCAGATTGGTACGAGATTTGGCTGTTGCATTTACTTCTGCATGTGTTTTTGTTGCCATAACCATCATCTTTTCATAACTTACAGTAATTATAATGGGATATGTAATAGAGAGGATGGGGAATGCAACTGTACTCCTGGGGTAAGTGGACAAAAACATTTTCATGTCAGATGTCTATGTATTCTTAATATCACATTTGTTGCATGCTACTTTATGTTAAGTTCTTTGGTTTGCATTGCGAATTTGAAGAAGCTTGTCCAGTGTTGATAGGTGAGAGAGACTCCAGCTTATATATCTTTGTTTTGGTCTGTACTGTATCCTCACCATGTTTGCAGATGATGAGGGGGAACTTTACAAACGAGTGAACAACTCTAAGAATGAAACACTTTACAGTTACATGAGACCCATTTACAGATCACGATCAGTTGACCTTGGGGACTTTGATGACGAAGGGGCTAAAACTGCATCCCAGGATGATAATTCTTCTAACACTGATAATGTGTTTGCCACAGAAGAAATACCTGCAATCGGCACTGTGAATAATGAGACACTAGTAAACTATGGTACAAACAGTTGCTACCCACGAGCGAAGACTATCAAATTAGAAGCTACAACAGGGGAGCAAATAGCAATGTTTGAACTAATAGCACTATCTGCTGGTGAAAATGTTGGGTTGCGAGGAACAGCCTCCCAGTCTTCCGACCGTGACAATGGGGAGCTTCTAACTGCATCCATGGCAATTGATGGAAATAACGAGACATTTTCACATACCAATGATCCAAATGCCACATTTGAGGTGGATTTAGATCAGGTTTATCCAATAGAGCAAGTTACAATTGTGAATAGGTATTGTGGGAATAATCCTTCTGCTGATCCACTCGGTTGTTTGTGCCGCCTGTCTCATAGTACCCTCTTGCTCCTTGATGATGCTGGCATGGTTGTTGCAACAAACATGATTGGCAACACATGCGGTCAAAAGCTTGTCTCTGAGTTTTATACAACAGACTTTCTTTGTCCAACACTTCCCATCAATTCAACTGAGTTACACGAAGAAATTCTGACCGAGCTTCTGAACAATACTGTGGGAAATTTTACTGAAAACGAATTTCTCAGTGCTCTTAATCAAACATTCGATTGGTTATTCGATTTCAATGAAACGATCAATGCTCTCAATGAAACAGATAATGCTCTCAATGAAACGGCTGATTGGTTATTTGATTTCGACTTGAGCCTATATTTTACTATTACTCTTGTATACTCAGGATCCAGATGGTTTGGAACACTCGACATAAGTTTTGTAGAGAACCCACCTGACTTAAGTGAATATACATGTGAGTATTGGGGCATGTGACAGACTTCATCTGTGCATTTCTTTCACTTCAACTTCACCACCACACTATTTCTTCTAATGTAGATGGTGATGAATATCATGCGTTCTGGAATGATCTCTACGAAGCTAGAACTTTCTTTCTCAGGTGAGGACATCATGATGTTGTTTTAAACTTTTAATGTGCACTCTGATACACTGACACATTTGCCCGTAAAGCGATCCCACTAACGGTGCAACGCCAGTAGGGGTCGATTTCTACAAGAATCAATTTGCGGAAGCTCCTCAATGGGACGACTATGGTCCCTTTGGACTACTGCACCCTGTGCACAATATTTCTGGGAAGGGATATTTTCATTGTTATGGGACGAACAAAACTGCAGTAAAAGTTTCATCTGATGCTGGCAAATATGGTGAAGGATGAATGGTTTGATAGGATCACATAATTTTTACTAAGTTTTTGTGACATGCGTTTTGCCGTGTGTAACCATGCTACAGGTGCAATTGAATAAACATCCAATATCCCTACTGTAATTTACTGTGTTTCCCATGAATAAACGAACGTTACTGTGATGTCATAGTGACGTGAGTTCACTCAAAGCACAAGATTGAAGTCATAACACCTCTGTTTCTCTCAAAAATAGCAAGATCGCATCAGGATCAAGTCATGTCCCTTTTGTCACTGCACAAGTGCACAATATTATTAGGGGGTGCTCTGGTAGAACGGCCAAAAATAAATGTCCTCTTGGGGACATATAAATCATATGAAAATCTACCTTGATATTTGTGCCGAAAATGAACAAGATAGAATTATTTTTCATGGCCATGAGATTCGTGTGGAATAATCTAACATCATTCAAAATGACCATAGATTCTGGCAGTGAGTGTTGATAGACGTGAACACAACCAGCGAGTAAATACTAGATTCCAAGTGATGACAATAAATGAACTAAGTAACTTATTGGCTTATTCTAATGACATATTAGTGGTTCTGTTCATCATGTTGCTGCCGCCGCCGCCGAGTCAGTACGGGTTCCACATGGAGGTGCTCTTGTGGTGCCTACAGTGTCAACCTGAGAAATGGGTATTGATGCTTAAAGGTAATGTCCTTACCCGATTTGACACACCCTCACTAGAAACTTGGCTTATCAGTGTGTATGATATATCAATGTTAGTTCGGAGTATCTACATAATGCAGTCTCACTTCGGTGTGGTGGGAAGCAGAATTGCATGGGAAGTCTGAGAGGTTTTCAAGCCCTGGATTGTATTCGAAACTGAAGAGTTGTTGCAGTTTTCCATCCAGTAACCAGAAGTATCTCATTTCCATGCTACTAGACTTCTGGCGCTTGATAGTGTTATTTGCAATTCCAACGGTGGTGGAGTTATTTATATGTACTGGGGTAGTAGGTGGCTGCGAATGTCCCAGTTCTTTAGCGTTAGTATTAGTAGCAGTACTTTGCCTCCTTTGCAATGTGAAAGAGGGCTCTAATTTAACTTCTGCTGCAGCGGCGGCCACAAATTTTAAAGTGGAAAATGGCATTAATTGCTTCATTGAGTTTGATAAGTTGATTGGGTTTGAGTAAGAATTTAAGGAAAAAGTATCCTGGGGCCCTGCTGCATATGTTGGGAGCGCCGAGGTAGGATGGGTCAGAATGCACATTTAGTAGCAAGTCCGAAGAATATTACCGGATGGCAGCATTCGGATGAGTTGCCATGTAGTTGAGGACGTGGTGACACCGTTTTAACAAACCCTTGGTTGCTTTGATTTGTCAGGAAGTGAGTTCATTACGGGCTACCGGGTTGGTTTTGCCAGTTTCTTGGCAGTGATACATGAATCTGCCCACTACCTGTTGGACAAATTTTATTCCGTCAGCATTAAGAGTCGGGCTATCATCAATTTCTGTGGCTACATGAGGCTTCCCAATGCTAAATGCTTCAGGTTCCCATGGTGCATTGACTACGGCACTGCCTCCTTGTCAGATATCATTGTTGACAGAGGTCCAAAACTTTGTGGAGGTTTGATTGGACAAAAAACTCAATCAACGAATGGTTAGTTGAGATACAATGCACCCAACGGATTATATATCTGATTCTATCTACAAGGGAGGAATGTCAGATAGAGATAGGCCAAATCTTGTATCCTATCAAATTTTGTTGGTTCATTTTGATTGATTTCTCAAATAAAAATGGCGGAAGATACTATGACATGCCTTTCATGGGTGAAGATATGAACAATTGATCAAGCCCATCAAAATCTCAAAATGACCACACTTTTCACAAGTCACCAACAATCAATTGTAAAATGACTCCAAATGGCAAATGACGGAAGAAGGTCATCACAGTGAATGAAATGAAAAGGACTCTCATTAGCGCATGTAGAAGAATACAATTGTTTTAAAAGATATGATTTTAAAGGTATCAATACCATGCTGTCATGGAGTGTTCCTACAGAAGTAAATTTTACCTTTAACTTTCATAATGTCAATATCTAGTCACTAAGTCGATGCAAATAAAAATTATAAAGGTAAATTTGTAAAATGAAGCAAAGATAATCTTGAATATGATTGATTGATTGTTATTGTGATTGATTAGCTTCAAATGAATAGCTTAGAGAGTAAAGGTTCTTTCTATCTGATATTATTTATTGCCGCATTTCCTACTCTCACACTCCCTACCACTCACCACTCACCATCACACTGTACAACTGCCAGGACATCGACAATACTGCTGTGGAGTAAGTATGGAAGCAGTGTATTTCGACACAACCACTTCTATAATATATTTTTAAAGGGAGCTAGTGAAACTCACACACCTTGATCTTTCTAGAAAACAGCAGTCCAACAAAGTCTTTCAGTTGATGCTCTCAATTACATTTCAATTGCAGAGGGTAAAGAATTGCCAAAAAAGAAGAATTAGTCTAAACAGTAAGAATATGTGGTGCAAAATCGGAGGAAACGACTTGCGTCGATCAAAAATTCATGTTATGAGATTTAGTTCTACGCTAGTCGTCACGAGACGGTCTGTCCGTCTCATCAGCCCCCATCTTCGACATCGAAAGGACTTCAAATGATTGCATCCGGCATCTTTGGTGCTAGAAGAGTTCCTACTCTACGTCAGGTACTCAAAGTTGTTATCGGAAAATTATGAGTTAATATTCTGTTGCACTCGGCGCACTTATTTAAACTAAACAACATCTCAAACATATTTCGGTATCCCTCAGTGTTCTGTCAAGTTTCCTAATTCAAATAGATAAACCTTGAACGTAAACTTCATGTGAACCTTGTTGAACTTCTAACACCCTCCCTCGCTTCAAGGTTTACTTTCCTTTAAGCGATAGGTATAGATCGTCCTTTCCACATAGCTTCTCAACGTGTCTGTGCAGGGATACGGCATCGACATTCTTCGTAAAGATGTCTGCTTCGTTTTCGGTACCCGGGATGTGCTTGAACGCGACAAGTCCATCCTCTTTTAGTTCCCGTAAGAAAAACATGCGCACATCCACATGCCTAGTCCTGCCTCCGACACTCCAGCTGTTGGCCAAGTCTCTGGCCCCACTGTTGTCCATTTCTACGATCATAGGCAACTCTACATCGAGTTCCATTGACTTGATCACTCGGTACACATACATCATGTCTTGTACCAGCGCGACTACTGCGGCTAGCTCGGCTTCCGTCACAGATAGCGTCACGTGTTTCTGTGTCACACTGCCAAATAGAATAGGCGAATCGTTAAGATAAACCACTGTCCCTGTCACGCTTCTTCGTGATTCGGGGTCCGTAGCATAGTTCGAATCTGATCTTCCGCGAACACTGAACTTAAACGACTTGTCTTTGCCGTCCCATACGCCTGAGGGCTTAAGTAACAAACCTCGGCTAGGTGTTCCACGCACGTATCTGATGCATAAGCACATTGCATCCCAATGGGCTTTCGATGGGCAGTGGCAATGCCTAGCCAACTCCCTAACTGCATTTGCGATATCGGGCCTACTGTGCTTCGCTAGATATAGCAATTTTCCTACTCCAGTCCTGTACCTTGAATGGAGTTCCGGACCTAACTTTTCCGACTCTTCACACTTAGTCAATATATTCCCTGGTCTAGCCGGTGTCAACGGATCCGATCCTTGCGGGATATCCTCAAATTCATCTGATAGACTCTGCACCAACACAGGTTGAGTCATTTTCAGTGAACGGTCATTTTCATCTATGTCAATCTTGCAACCAATGTAGTCTTTCACACTGCCGACGTCATCACACTTGAAATGCTTCATGATCGAGTTCTTTTCCCTTTCGACTATCGTCTTGTTAGTCACGCACAACTTGTCATCAATCCAAGTCAACCACATGACTAAGCCACATACTAAGTCCCACTTGAAGAAAAGACATGGATCAGCTTTGCTTCTTTCACATTCCATCTTCTTCATGACAACCACGACCTTGTCGTAATACTTCTTGGCAGCTTGTTTGGTTCCATAGAGACATTTCTTTAGTCGTACACATATTGGTTCTGTGTACTTTGTATACCATTTGGTCATTCCCTCGGGAATATCCATATAAATCTCTGGGTCACCGGGATTGAACTCTCCCAATAGAAAAGCTCCATTGACATCCACGACCCATCCTGCGAGCGAAGCCAACATCATTATAGTGAAGGCTATGCGAATGGATGCGGTGTTGGTCACGGGTGAGGAAATGTTGTCAGCATCATAGTGCTGTCCAGCGATTTGGCTACAACCTTTCGCATTCAAACGTGCCCTTTTGGATCCATCAGCTTTTGGCTTCATGGCCCACACCGACTTCAATATCTTTGTTCCAGGAGGTATCGACTTTTTAGGTATCACCTCCCACACCTCATTCTTCACCATCCGCTCGTGCTCTTTGTCCACTTCGGCCTGCCATGCCGCCGCATCGTCAGATGCCATTGCCTGCTTGTAATTCATTACTTGCAGTTCGCTGGTATGGCTGAATCCTTCGCCGGTTGCTCCGATGAGAGAGACCTCGTTCTCTTCGTCGTGCATCGTCTCGGCTTGAAGCAGCCTCAGCTCTGCCGCTGACATCTCGGGATACGTGAGTCGAGTGGGCTCGACAACCACGCGGCCGAATCGGGTTACATAACCCTTTTCCTCGTCATCTTTGTCGTCTTCTGAAGCTTCGGTAACGGCTGATTCGTCGTCGTCTCCCTCCCTAGCTTCAGTAGCGACACTGGCTTCTTCTTTTATTGTTTCGTTTTTAATAGAGTTGCCGTCGGCGAGTGAAGCGAGTTCATTCTCAACTTCGTCTTCATTCTCGACTGGATCAACTCCACCAGCCTCACGAACTTGCTTTTCGCCAGATAAAGCAAGCACGTCGTTGGCCGAGATCTCCTCGATCTCCACTCGGACATCCGGCAACATTGCATCGTCCTCATCAACATCATGTTGATAGTACATGCGATGTAGCCAGACTACGTCACGAGTCTCACTAATTTTCTTTGTTGTGGGATTGAACATGCGATAACATTCGTCTGAATGATTCGCTGCATACCCCACAAATACCATCGGCTTACCCCGATCTCCCAACTTTCCATTTTTGCCTTGCTTCACCACGCCGGCTTCACCAAATGTCCTTATTAAGGCCGGGTGTGCCCATTTTGGGTTCTTTAATCCCATTCTTTCATTCCTAGTCTTAGTTTGACCTTTGTCAACCACTAGATTTCCCAATGCTGTGCTGTGTGCAAGTACTTCATTGGACAGTCTGACACGGACACTGTCATTCATGTTTGCAGCATTGCACATTGCGCGTGCTCTGCCAGCAATGGTTGCAAACTCTACTTCAACAAGACCGTTCTGCTGTGGAGTGTTGCGAGATGTGAACTCCCAAGTGGGATTCAATTTCCAGTCTGCACTGCCAGCTCGTTCAACGAACTTCTTGTTTTCTCCAGAGTTGTCCATTCTGACATACTTAGCGGGCTTCTTCTTGTCAGCAAGGTCTTTTAAATCCTTACATAAGTCCTCAATGAACTGGTTCTTTTCCTTGTAGAACGTGGATTTGCACCAGCCACTATACTCATCCCTTCTCAGATGCCATTGCTTCTTGGGAGGTCTAGTGTCGGCTTTGTCACCAATCGTGGATATATCGTGATACCACCTTTCACCGGCTTTCTTAGCCTTAACTCTGTCGGACTTCTTGGGAACATTTCTTTGTTTGGCCTTGCCAGCTGCACAGCATGCGCATGGTTTCATGACCCCATCAGATAAGGGCCAGCCTAATGCCTTCGCTGTGCGCCGTGTCTTTTCAATGTCTGGATGTCCAAGCTTAGCATGGGCCTGTTGCAAAGTGATCTTGTCGGGCTTGGTGAGCTTCGCAGGCTTCACAATGTTGCCTCCTGAAACTTCGCCACCCCTTTTGAGCACTGTTGCGAACACTGCGCCCTTTGGAGTACGCACAACCAGATCGAATTTGATCTTGTGCTTTCCATCTGCGCTTGTGAGTGTGATAGAATCCTTTGCACCACTCATGGACCATCCTTGCATAAGACACTTCGCGGCACTGAACAGGTTAAAGTTGTACGAGGGGTTATGACTCACATCCGTCAACTTGAAGGTCTCCCCTTGTGCACCTGTCTTGGAGTAGTGCGTCATAATGAAATCCATTAACACTGATGCTTGCACTCCCCCGCCAGTCATTCCCTGTGACACCACATTTGTTTTCCTTTTATTAAAAGCGCCATGGTCCGACTTACAAAAGTGATTGCTGGCTGCTGTATCACATACCCATACGTCATTGCTCTTAAGTAATTCCATTGTGGCCGGCATTTCCATTTCTGCCGCCATAAGTTCTTCCATATATGGTCGGACACCGCTAGGCCCCGACCTGAGGATTCATTGCATGGTCCAGACACGATGTGACACACAATTTCCATATGCCTCGTGATCTGTATCACTCCCAGACTCTAGAGACTCCCATCCAGATCCTTCTCTGCATACATAGAAAGGTGGAGAGTCGCCGTCACTGCTGGAATCATCACGATGACACAAGATCGGTATTGACGCGTCTGAATCGGTGTCTGATTCTTCATCACTACTATGACACCTTTCACTCACAACCAATCTGTCATTGTCATTGCTAGACTCGCTTTTGACATTTACAGATACGGCTGATTGGCTTGTCGCTGCGACAGCCTCAACCTCTGTGTCCGAATACTCGTCACTGCTATACACCCTTCGGCAGACTAATGGTTCACCTTCGTCACTGCTCGTATCATCTGCGTGATACAGTGGCGGTATTGACGTGTCAGATCCCAAATCATCACTGCTCGAGAAACTTACGTCACCCATTTGTCCCAACGGAGGTGCCTCCAAGCTAGATTCATCACTAGAAGCACTCTTGATGTTCTGCTTCCAAAGAAGTGACTCGCTTGTTTCATGTGACTTCACCGTGGCATCATCGGTGCCTTCTTGAACTTTTAACTGTAGAGAGGGCATGGAAGCGTGAGTGACGCAGCTCGATGCGTCATCACTGCTCTCCAATACTGCATAGAACTTGATTGGTCTTGGCTTGACTGGTGGACGTGAACTAGTAATGCATGGAGTCCTGCGCCTGCGACGTGGCTTAATGGTACTCCACTGTTCCTCGCCCCTTCGTCGTGCCTCTAAGACTTTCCAGTGCTCATCCAGGACTTCTCGTGCCTTTTCAAATGCTTCATTGCGCTCCATGCGCCTGAAGTCCTCTAAGGTCATTAGTCCCC
>JALLAY010000275.1:0-17791 GCA_036939635.1 Cyclotella baltica | reverse complement strand
ATCTACGATGGAGCCATGGGCACCATGATTCAGAATTACGCAAAGAAGAACAAGCTCGAGGAGGAAGAGTACAGAGGCGAGAGGTTTGCCAACTGGTCTTGCAACACTAAGGGTAACAATGATCAGCTCTCCATCACTCAGCCTCACATCATCAAAGGTATTTACAAAGAGTACCTTGAGGTTGGAGGGTCCGACTTGATTGGGACCAACACCTTTTCATCAACAACCATTGCCATGGCTGACTATGAGATGCAGGATTATGTGTATGAGTTGAACTACGCAGGTGCTAAGTTGGCACGTGAGGCTTGTGATGAGATGACAGCCAAGGACCCCAGCAAGCCTCGTTTTGTTGTTGGAGCCATGGGCCCCACAAACCGCACTGGCTCAATCTCACCATCAGTTGAGGATCCATCTGCTCGTAATGTGACATTTGATGAGTTGGTTGATGCTTACTTTGAGCAGGCTGTTGCTTTGATGGATGGAGGTGCTGATATTTTGATGGTGGAGACTATCTTTGATACATTAAATGCAAAGGCAGCTCTGTATGCAATTGGAGAGTACTTGGAGTTCAGTGGTTTGGATATTCCAGTGTTTGTATCTGGAACTTTGGTAGATCAATCTGGCCGTACCTTGTCTGGTCAAACTGGAGAGGCCTTTTATGCCTCAATCCGTCATGCCAAGCCAATGTGTGTAGGTTTGAACTGTGCCCTTGGCGCTAAGCACATGACACCTTTTGTAGAGAAACTGGCCAATTGTGTTGAGTGTTTCTTGCATGTATACTCAAATGCTGGTTTGCCAAATGCCATGGGAGGGTATGACGAGACACCGGAAGACATGGCTGTGCAGAACAAGGTGTTCTTTGAGAATGGTTGGCTAAACATGGTTGGTGGGTGCTGTGGTTCTACACCTCCACACATCAAAGCTATCCGTGAGATGTCTGAGAATTACAAGCCTCGCAAGCTACCTGATGTAGGCCGTCCCAAGATGTGGCTGTCTGGTTTGGAAGATTTAGTTGTAGAAGATGTGCATAATCACTTGGGCCTTCCATTCTTGAATGTAGGGGAGCGATGTAACATCTCAGGGTCTATCCGCTTCAAGAAACTAATGATGGCAGGTGATTATGGAACTGCTATGGACATTGCCAAGAAACAAGTAGAAGATGGAGCTCATGTGATTGATATTAATGTTGATGATGGCATGTTGGATGGACTAGCAGCTATGCAGAAGTTTGTGAAGATTGCAGTGACAGAGCCAGAAATTGCCAAGGTGCCTTTCATGCTGGATGCTTCTAAGTTTGAGATAGTCATGG
This sequence comes from Cyclotella baltica, assembly GCA_036939635.1. Taxonomy (NCBI): domain Eukaryota; phylum Bacillariophyta; class Thalassiosirophyceae; order Thalassiosirales; family Thalassiosiraceae; genus Cyclotella; species Cyclotella baltica. The sequence goes on along the minus strand of JALLAY010000275.1, from coordinate 16,482 downwards.
CTGGGCTGAAGTGGTGCCAGGGTAAATGCATTGTAAACTCCATCTCATTAAAAGTAGGAGAGGAGCTGTTCAAGGAACAGGCCACTTTGTTGAAGAAGCATGGGGCAGCTGTTGTAGTGATGGCTTTTGACGAGGAAGGCCAAGCAGCCACAGAGAGCGAGAAAGTTCGCATTTGCAAGCGTTCTTATGATATTCTGGTTAATGATGTGCATTTCCCGCCTGAGGACATCATCTTTGATCCGAATGTGTTGACAATTGGAACTGGAATGGAGGAGCATGCCAATTATGGAGTTGACTTCATCAATGCCACAAAGACAATCAAAGAGATCTGTCCTTATGTCAAAATTAGCGGTGGAATCTCCAACTTGTCATTTGGCTTCAGAGGGTGAGTTCATTTAATGCTTGTTTATTTATTGATTTTCAAGTTGTTCAATTTCTCCTGTAATTCATTCTTATTTGTGTCAGTGTAATGAAAGTTCGTGAGTCAATCCACTCAGTGTTCTTGCAGCATGCCATTTTGGAATCAGGCATGGATGTAGGTATTGTTAATGCACATGAGATGATACCATACACTGAGCTAGAGGATGACATGAAATTGCTCTGTGAGAACTTAGTATTCAACAAGACACCTGATGCAACAGATGACATGCTCGAACGAACTGGCTGGGAACGAGCATGTCTGGATGCAAAGAAAAAGGGTGAGATCTTAGTAAAGCTCATTCATTTTGTTTATTTGTACATCATTTGTTTACTCATAGTAAATATGCTTTATCAATTTGAAGGCCTCCCGCCACCTCGAAAGCCCCGTGGAAAGATGCCCCAACTTCCCCGCAAGTTGTTTGATTATGATAATGTTGCACCTAAACCAGCCACTGAGCCACCTCTCCCTACCTCTGATGCTGCCCAGAACCATACTCCCAATCATTACACCTACTCCAAACTCACACACGAGAAGATTGCTGCCATTCGTGCCAAGTCTACCATCCCTAATGCCCCCTGTATAGACTACACACAACCAACGGAAACATACCCTGAGGGCTTTCCTCACTTTGTTCGTGGCCGCGATAGTGCACGTGAATACATCAATTCACTTTTCAACAAAAGAATTGCCATCTACGATGGAGCCATGGGCACCATGATTCAGAATTACGCAAAGAAGAACAAGCTCGAGGAGGAAGAGTACAGAGGCGAGAGGTTTGCCAACTGGTCTTGCAACACTAAGGGTAACAATGATCAGCTCTCCATCACTCAGCCTCACATCATCAAAGGTATTTACAAAGAGTACCTTGAGGTTGGAGGGTCCGACTTGATTGGGACCAACACCTTTTCATCAACAACCATTGCCATGGCTGACTATGAGATGCAGGATTATGTGTATGAGTTGAACTACGCAGGTGCTAAGTTGGCACGTGAGGCTTGTGATGAGATGACAGCCAAGGACCCCAGCAAGCCTCGTTTTGTTGTTGGAGCCATGGGCCCCACAAACCGCACTGGCTCAATCTCACCATCAGTTGAGGATCCATCTGCTCGTAATGTGACATTTGATGAGTTGGTTGATGCTTACTTTGAGCAGGCTGTTGCTTTGATGGATGGAGGTGCTGATATTTTGATGGTGGAGACTATCTTTGATACATTAAATGCAAAGGCAGCTCTGTATGCAATTGGAGAGTACTTGGAGTTCAGTGGTTTGGATATTCCAGTGTTTGTATCTGGAACTTTGGTAGATCAATCTGGCCGTACCTTGTCTGGTCAAACTGGAGAGGCCTTTTATGCCTCAATCCGTCATGCCAAGCCAATGTGTGTAGGTTTGAACTGTGCCCTTGGCGCTAAGCACATGACACCTTTTGTAGAGAAACTGGCCAATTGTGTTGAGTGTTTCTTGCATGTATACTCAAATGCTGGTTTGCCAAATGCCATGGGAGGGTATGACGAGACACCGGAAGACATGGCTGTGCAGAACAAGGTGTTCTTTGAGAATGGTTGGCTAAACATGGTTGGTGGGTGCTGTGGTTCTACACCTCCACACATCAAAGCTATCCGTGAGATGTCTGAGAATTACAAGCCTCGCAAGCTACCTGATGTAGGCCGTCCCAAGATGTGGCTGTCTGGTTTGGAAGATTTAGTTGTAGAAGATGTGCATAATCACTTGGGCCTTCCATTCTTGAATGTAGGGGAGCGATGTAACATCTCAGGGTCTATCCGCTTCAAGAAACTAATGATGGCAGGTGATTATGGAACTGCTATGGACATTGCCAAGAAACAAGTAGAAGATGGAGCTCATGTGATTGATATTAATGTTGATGATGGCATGTTGGATGGACTAGCAGCTATGCAGAAGTTTGTGAAGATTGCAGTGACAGAGCCAGAAATTGCCAAGGTGCCTTTCATGCTGGATGCTTCTAAGTTTGAGATAGTCATGGCTGGGCTGAAGTGGTGCCAGGGTAAATGCATTGTAAACTCCATCTCATTAAAAGTAGGAGAGGAGCTGTTCAAGGAACAGGCCACTTTGTTGAAGAAGCATGGGGCAGCTGTTGTAGTGATGGCTTTTGACGAGGAAGGCCAAGCAGCCACAGAGAGCGAGAAAGTTCGCATTTGCAAGCGTTCTTATGATATTCTGGTTAATGATGTGCATTTCCCGCCTGAGGACATCATCTTTGATCCGAATGTGTTGACAATTGGAACTGGAATGGAGGAGCATGCCAATTATGGAGTTGACTTCATCAATGCCACAAAGACAATCAAAGAGATCTGTCCTTATGTGAAGGTCAGTGGTGGAATCTCCAACTTGTCGTTTGGCTTCAGAGGGTNCAATCAAAGAGATCTGTCCTTATGTGAAGGTCAGTGGTGGAATCTCCAACTTGTCGTTTGGCTTCAGAGGGTAAGACGACCTACCTACTTACAATACTTTTTTGTCCCATGCGTGTCTTACAAATATGTTACTGCCTTTTAACTAGTGTAATGAAAATTCGGGAGTCAATCCATTCTGTGTTCCTCAATAATGCCATTTTGGAATCAGGTATGGATGTTGGTATCGTCAATGCTCATGAAATGCTTGCCTTGTCGGAAGTTGAACCAGATATTCGTGTTGCCTGTGAGAACTTGGTATTCAACAAGACCCCTGATGCCACTGATGTGATGTTGGATTTGACAAAGAGGGAGAAGGATCGTATGGAGGCGTTGAAGAATGGTGGAGGTGCAGCAGAAGCAAAGAAGACTTCATGGAGAGATTTGGATGTCATTAAACGCCTGGAGCATGCCCTCATCAATGGTATTTCTCAATATGTAGACCAAGACGTTGAAGAAGCTCGTCAAAAGGCAGACAAACCTCTTGATATTATTGAGGGACCACTTATGGACGGAATGAATATTATTGGAGATTTGTTTGGTGCTGGAAAGATGTTCTTGCCGCAAGTTATTAAATCTGCAAGAGTTATGAAGAAAGCTGTTGCCTACCTCATTCCGTTCATGGATCAAGAGAAGAGGGACAATATGATTGCAGCTGGATTGAATCCTGATGACTTTGATGAGAATGATGATTCAAACTTTGCTGGTAAGTTTTCACAGTTAGCTATGGCGTCGTTTAATTGTTCCAGTCCTCACCTCATTTTATTCGTTCATCGTGTAGGCAAAGTTCTTATGGCTACTGTCAAGGGTGATGTGCATGATATTGGGAAGAATATTGTTGCTGTCGTTCTTGGGTGCAATAACTACAAGGTGTATGATATCGGTGTTATGTGCTCTTGTGAAATGATTCTTGAGAAGGCAAAGGAATACAATGTGGATGTGATTGGATTGTCTGGATTGATTACACCCTCTCTTGATGAGATGGTTGTTGTTGCGAAGGAGCTTTCAAAAGGTGGTTACAAGCAACCATTGTTAATTGGAGGAGCTACAACTTCCAAGATGCATACTGCAGTCAAGGTGTCTCCTAACTACTTCACCCTGGAGCATCCTGTTATCCACGTGCTGGATGCCTCAAGATCCGTGACTGTTGTATCCTCTTTGTTAGGTGAGAATAAGGAGGATTACGTAACAGATATTATGGAGGAGTATGACGAGGTGAGTTTTGATTTGTGAAAACTGGTTGATGTCTTAATCAGGTATAATCTCATTTTTCTTTACAGATGCGTGAAGATTATTATGCAGGTCTTGAGGATCGTTACTTCCTGACCTATGATCAAGCTAAGGAACAAAAGTTGAAGATCGACTTTGATGCTGTCCCTCCAGCACCTGCACCAAATAAGATTGGTGTAACTGTAATTGATTATGTATCTTTGGAAGATGTTGTGCCTTACATTGATTGGGTGAGAAATTCATGTGACTGACGATATACTTATCATTCTGTATGCTGAAATTTTTTGCTATCTTTTTCTTTCAAGAACCCATTCTTCCAAACATGGGAGCTTAGGGGCCGCTACCCAAACCGCGGCTACCCCAAGATTTTCAATGATGAAGCAGTAGGAGGTGAAGCCAAAAAACTGTTTGATGATGCCCAGAAGCTGATGAAAGAGATCATAACAGACAAAAGCATGAACCTGAAGGGAGTTGTTGGTCTATTCCCAGCTAACCGTACTGAAGATGGTGAAGATGTTCAAATCTTTGCCAGCGAAGAGGACCGTGCAGCTGGAAAGCCTCTAGATACATTCTGCATGCTTAGGCAGCAAGCTGAGAAGGAAAGTGAGGATCCGTATTTAAGTCAAGCAGATTTTATTGCGCCAGCTGGATTTAAAGACCACCTTGGCATGTTTGCGGTTTCTTGCTTCGGATGTGATGCTTTGGTTGAGAAGTACGAGAGTCAGCATGATGATTACAACAAAATCATGTCGCAAGCTCTAGCTGACAGGTTTGTTGAAGGTGAGTTTGAAATAAGTGCCCACCTTCTTCTTTTCTTTGTGGTATATTCTGTAGTACTAACAAGCCGTGTCATTGCTTAATTTGTTCACTTCAGCTTTTGCTGAGTATTTGCATCGTGTCATTCGTACTGACATGTGGGGCTATGCCAAAGATGAAAGTCTTGATGAAGAAGATCTCTTGAAAATCAAGTATGTTGGCATTCGTCCTGCCCCTGGATATCCATCACAGCCAGATCATACTGAGAAAACCACCATGTGGAATGTCATCAAGGCTGAAGAGCTTGCAGGGATTTCTCTTTCCGAATCTCTCAGTATGATGCCTGCTGCTTCAGTCTCGGCGTTAGTTTTCTCACATAGTCAGGCATCTTATTTTGCTGTTGGACAGGTAGGCAAAGATCAAGTCGAGAGTTACGCAGATCGAAAGAAACAAAATCTTTCTGTTACAGAGCGCTGGCTGTCACCTATTCTTAATTACGAGCGTGATTGAATGATAGGTACTGATAAGTAATAAATACTGTAGGTATGTCCCCGACCTCTTAACCTTGTAAGATTAGCCCCTTGTTATGAATTTTACTTAGTAGTCATTATCTTCGGTTTCAATAGCTCCATGACCTCTTCTGAAAACTTCACACGATCAGTTGGGTCCACCTTCAAAGCATCAAGTACCTGTGCCCTGTCACGGGATCTCGGCTGGAGTCTTGAAATCCTCCTGGCCAGCCGATGGACCGAGTACCATCACCCGACTGACCGAGTACCATCAACAACCGTCAACCACCCTACAACAATCCGCTAGTTATTTTGCAGTAGGTGAAGTGGGTAAAGATCAGGTTGAGAGTTATGCAGAGCGGAAGATGCAGGCCCTTTCCGTGACAGAGCGCTGGCTGTCATCAATTCTTAATTACGAGCGTGATTAGGATCAACACTATGCACTGCAGAGTTTAGGTAGGTCCCTAACATCCTAAACTTCTTAGCAGTTATACAGTTCATATAATGGGAACAGTTATGCGTAGCACGACTCACCCTGTATTTGTTACAGGGTGTGTTGTTTTGTGTATATAAAACATTCAGTCATGAATGTTTTCTATGTAACTAAAGTATCTTTTCTTATTTTTTGCTTGTTAGTTTTGGCGCCAAAATTGCATCTTTGTCCGTTACTTTCTAGTCGTGTTTTTGACGCATCCACATCCTCTTTTCAACGAGCACTGATTTTTGTCAAAATCTGCCAAAATAAATAACGCGACCATGGTGAATACCCGAAGTAACCTTGCCAAAGCAGCCACTCGCAGTGATGATGATGAATTGACTAACTCCCGCGATCAGCGCCGCCAGCGCCGCGATGTAGCACGCGAAGACGGTAAATTTATTTTGTCCATTGCGCCCTTTTTCTGCACCCCCCATATGATTATCAAGTCGTCTCATCTATTTCATTTCATTGGTTCAGCGATCCCCAATAATCCAGTCAATCCAATTATGAACAAACCGCCCGCGGCTAACGCGTCGGCAACGGGCTCCGAAGCAAATGCAGCGGTGGGGGGAGACGGTACGTCTAGTCAAGTTTTTGTAGACATCAATTCACCTACATCTTAATATCAATTTGTAAATGATTTAGGTGACAACAGCAAATCAAACCAATGTATTGAAGTGGCCGACGATCCCGTTGCTAGTACAACGAATTCGGATCTTGCGGGTTCAGCCGAATCGGGGGGAGGTGGTGCGTCATATGTAATTCTTTCAGGCAACAATTCGCCCCAATCTCATGTTCAATTTATCCACAATATAGGTGACAAAAAGAAATCAAACAAATCTGACAACGAGGCCGAAGCGACAGCGGCCTACACAGCAACAACGGATCTTGCGCCTGCAGTCAAGGCGGGGGGAGATGGTGCGTCAAAAGTTATAGTTGGAGATAACAATTCCCCCCCCCACAACTTTTATTTTATTCTAACAACCTGATTCTATTAAGGTTCCTTGGGAGAAAAGAAACAACAACAAAACAAGAAGACAAAAAGCGTCAGTGGCAACAGTTCCAAAAGTGCGGCAGCCTCTGGTGGTCAGTCCCTTATTATTATGTATTGATTTCTTTGGGTTGTTTTGGGGGATTTCTGACTCCCTCATGCTTATTTTTTGTACTCACACCCAATTTAATTACAGGGTGTCTACGGTGATTTAACTCTGACATCGGCTCATACCCATGTTTATTACAGGGCGTCTTTTTATTTGTAGGAGTCACCCCCCTTTTCATCACTGGCTGTCTTTTTGTTGTGGTAGTCACCCCCCTTTTCATTACAGGCTGACTGTGACCATTTGATGGATGTTTGACACACCCCCATTTTTATTACAGGGCGACTCCCATCCACCCTAATTTAATACAGGGTCATCCTGTGCGTGAATTAGCTCAGTCGATTGTTACAGGGTGTCTCTGGTTTCAATTTCATTACAGGATGTGATATCGTCTTGACTCGATTTTCATTACAGGGTGTCTCACCTATTTGGAATCGATACAGGGTGTCTCTTTTTTTGACTTTGTTACAGGGTGACTCTTTCATCGAATTTCATTACAGGGTGTCTCGCCCTTTCATTACAGGGTGTCTCACCTATTCGAAAACGATACAGGGTGTCTCTTTTCTTGACTTTGATACAGGGTGACTCTTTCCTCAAATTTCATTACAGGGTGTCTCGCCCTTTCGGAATCGATACAGGGTGACCATTTGTTTGTCTTTGATACAGTGTGACTCTTCCATAGACTTTCATTACAGGCTGTCTTGTTTTATTAATACAGGGTGACTCTTTATATGACTTTGATACAGGATGACTTGTTGTGGGATTTGATTCAACACACATATTTCTCAACACATTGATACATTGTCATCTAACAATTACCTTTTCTTTAACAGCCTCAATGTCATCCACACCAGAGGTGTCTATCCCTTTGTTTCCTGGCCAAACTCCACATCGGAAAGCATCTAAAAAATCCAAATTCAAACCTATCAAATCCAAACGTACCCTGAGAGCACTTGCGGAACATGTCCATGATTCATCCGCTTGTAAAAAACAGATACATGAAGGGGATATTGCTGAAGATGATAACAACAAGATAACCCCTTCTGCAGGTCAGTTTTGTAATCTTTTCTCACCACATATGACCGTACTCATGCATCATCATTTTCGACTCATTAATTTGCAGACAAACACAATGGCGAACTAAATGTTGTTTCGGATCAAAAAGATGACGACAGCCAGTTGAAATCTCTTCCTGAAGGTTAGATCCATTATTATTTCAATATCTTGCATACTTTTTCTTGTTTTTATTCATCCCTATCAACTAAAATGCTTCAGAATCCCAAAAATCTTCAACCGCCAATCCCCTCATTGATAAAGATAATGACCTACTGAGAAACGAAGACAATGCGATCCTTAATGATAAAGACACCAAGATCCCTAATGATGCATCTCCAAATGCTGATGGTTCTAAGACCGAATCAACGCAGGAAGGTTAGTAATATATCTAATTTGATTTGTAAGTCAACACTGCCCTGTGGAACCAGCCTCATTATACTTCTTGACACTGTGTACAGGATCAAAATTTTATAGAACTGATTCCTATTCCTTTGCAGATGATATTTCAGATGGTCCCCAGAATTTGGACTGCAGCAATGAACCACTTCGTCCTGGTGACACCATCCGCTATCAACAGCACATGGATTTTGGTGTCCAAGAGGCAGTTGTCATCGCCATCAAGAAGGATATAGCCGGTGATGGGTTTGGTTATTCACTGACTTTATCGAATAACAAATCCATTGATGATGATACACGTATTAAGCGCGTGAAGGTTGTTGTTTGGGACGGTGATAAACCAATTATCATGGATCACAATGGAAAATACCGCCCTGTTTCTCATTTTATCTTGCACGATGGCAAACTAGATGGTATTGATGGGAAAGAACTTTTCCAACATGAGGTGAAAGAATTAAAAAACATCATGCGGAAGAACATGGCCAACTGCAAGCAAATGGCAAGTGATCAGCAATGTTATTTGGAGGGTATGTTACTTAGTTTGGAGTCTGTGCCGGAAGAAGGATCCGTTAATAAAGAAAAGGAGGGTACGTTTATCTCTTTACATTTATTGAAACTTTTCTGATTAATTTATTGTTGAATCTACATAGGTTGGTCTGGTGATGAATCATACGACTGCCAATGTCCCGACACTCCCCCACCTGGAGCAGTACCTGAAGAAAAAGATATCAATGACGAGAGGGATCCTGATTATGTGCCATCGGATGAAGAGAGTCAAGCTAATGCCAACCGTTCCACGGCAAAGAAAAAGTCATCCTCCAAGATGAAATCCACACCATCAACAACAGATAAGAAAAAACAGCATCCAAGAAGAAGGCCTCCTTAAAAACCGCACCTAATCTCTCTGATGAATCCACCCCAACCGGAAATCTTGAAGAAAGCATTGCCAAAGCCACAATTGAAGTTAAGGAGAGGATATCCAAGTCCGAAAAGAAATCAACAAATAAGAAGCAGAAAGCAACACCTAAGAAAAGGAAGAAGTCATCAAAGAAAAACAAAGACACTGACACAAGTGCCAGTGAAAACTCTCCGAGCAAGAAAAAAAGGGTGACGAAGACAAAGGATGTGGAGGATCGTTTTGACTTCTTGAATTCTTACGATTACTTTGGTTCCCTCAAACCCATGGTTGATGAAAACAGTCCAAAGTTGGTGGTTCGTGATCAGTCCAAGGAGTTTCCCGATATTCAAGTTATCACATCTCCCAGACAAGACAATGATGGCCGGAGATTCTCAACAGACCCCCGTGAGTATGTTCGACAAACTTCTCGTTTTTAATAGCCAATTTCCTTGTGAACGTTAAACTTCTTGTAAATGTATAGTTCTTCTGGCAGACACCGTGAAACGAATGTTGCGTCTATTTCCTGGCGATGTTATCCTTCGGTGCTTCTGCTTTGGTGGTCACGAAAATCCATTCATGTGTGTTGGTGCGGGTGTGGATGAAGTGAACAACATTGATGATATGTGGAGGTTCATTGTAGAATACCCAGCCACTCTTAATATGGGATCAGTTGTGCTACCAGAGAACTCTGTCTTCAAAACTATCATGAAATCTTATCGGAAGGCACAGCGCCCACAGGATGTTTCCAACTATCAAACAACCATTGACACCTTCCTCATAAGAATCCTCATCTCCGGATTTATGTTTGGGACGACAAGGCCGCTCATAAAAACTATTGACAAGTATGCGAAGAAAGCAAAGTCTGGGGAAGATGTGGAGGCAATGGTTAGGTTGGAGTCGCAGTGTCGTCAGATCATGATTCCGCAGGTAAATATTTGTTTCGCTGTGTTGTCTCATATGCTTGATGAGGACAGATCTTCTTTTGGGTATCCAAGGAGGCAATCAGTTTGGTATAAGGCTATCACCGTCAAGGGCTATGGCTGGTTTTGTAGGTGGTACGAGACTTATGCGAATATGTGTCGCAAAAAGACAGGAGGTGGTGCTGTGATGAGTTGGCCAGCTAAGCAAATTAATAGCGAGACTAAGAAAGCGGAGGATGATGACACTGGTGCCAAATCGAAAGGAAAGAGCGCCCAATCTCGTATTCTATTGCCGCATATGCTTGCTTTTGAGAAGGTTATCCACGTTAAGGGACACCTATCCGATCTCTCCGCAATGTTCATGAAGCTTTCGCCTTACGTTTGGGTAGATGTTCCTGAGGACAGAGATGGTGTGACTTTAAAGGAGGTGTTGGATGTGATTTTGTCACGTACTCCTCTCTTGGACTTGACTTTCTCTAACGAGGAGTATGAGAAACAAGATGATGATGTGAAGATGTTGACTGCTTCTACCGACATTGTTGAGAAGAAAACTTCGGAAAATGAATTGGATTCGGAGGTTAATGGGCAAGAGGGAAAGAACGGGGAAGAGGAATTGGATTCGGAGGTTAATGAGCAAGAGGTAAAGACGGGTGGGCAAGTTGAGGATGATGATTTTGAAAAAACAAATGGAGAGACATTTGATATGTGAATGGGGTTATTTAATTTTTAAAATTAATGTGGGGATTTATATGTCAAGTTCAATTAGTTAAACCATATTCAGAGAAATTATTTAAAACGCAAGTGATTAGATGTCACCCTGCAACAAACATCTGATAAATGCATTTATGAAGAAGTCAACCTGTATCGAAGTTCATTTATGAAGGAGTCATCCTGTAACAGAAATCATTTATGGACACATACCGTATCGAAGTACTCGTTTTGTTGTCACCCTGTATCAAAACGAGTTGTGAGTCCCCCTGTAACAAAATTACATTATCCCAATTCACCCTGTAACGATAATATTCAATTCACCCTGTATCAACAATTTCGATACAGGGTCTGTAGCAAGGTAAGTTTTATTACAGGGCAACTCCAACTAAGAAATGTTTGATACAGGGTCACTCCTGTATCAACAATTTTGATACAGGGTTTGTTTCTGGCAAGGTATGTTTTATTACGGTGCAACTCCAACTAGGAAAAGGTTTGATACAGGGTAACTCCAACTATTAATATGTTAATACGGGGTAACTCCATCAAAAATCTTTCTCAGGAGAAACATACATAATTCATTTGAATTCACGAAAACTTTTCAACCTCTTTTTACTAGGCCCCAATCCACTTTCATCACCCGCAAACTCAAATCCTGACGAAGAATCATCATCCTTATATTTCTCAGCTAGTTGTTTCTTCATGGAATGCGTCTTATTCACCAGCATCCTTTGCAATTCACGAACTTGAGTATCTGTAGTACGATTAGAGTCGACAAAGTTGCAAATCACTTTGAACATTTCCTTTTTCGCAACATCCCTATCCATTGTCCTATCTAATACAGATTCTCCATCCGAATCATAGTCACAATTGAAACTGGGTACAGGGGATCCACGTAAGACACTCTCTTCTGCATTTTTCAAGTTGGATTGCAGTTTGCTTGCCATTGGTGAGAGCACTGTCATGCAATCAGATTTACCAATATTTGAAATGTCGTTCTCATTATCTAGAACGGAACTTCTCGTTGTTGGTTTGACACATAAGCAATTGTCATGAAAGGTTTTCCAAGTACAAGAACCATTTTGCTGACGTTCCATAACAAAAAGGGCGTCATTGTAATCTTGATGTGATGTTTTTTCTGCCAGAATAACTGGATTTTGTCCAGATGATGATATAGAGGTGAAGCCTTCCTGTTCAATCAAGTTACAGGATTCATACTGTTCATCTGTAACATTCATTCCGTATCCTTCGTTGAGAAAATGTTCAGACTTTAAGAAAGAAGTAGGTGTTTCCTGTGAGATTACCCCTTACAACTCAATTAAGTGAAAGTAAACTCACCTGCGAACGAACCAGCAGTTGCCCAAGTTCTGAGTCATCGTTATGATACGCATCATACATTTTGTAATGTCTGATGTGAAACATGTTTAAGGCCATGGTTTGTGTCAGTGCAAAAAGATGAGGACATGGTAAACCAATCCGAATATAATAGCCACAACTGCACCAAAGGAACCTCAAATTGCGATTGTTTTTTGCGAGAATCCTTCTCACACGACAATACCGCGGGAGAGCTGACCATGGGAAGTTTTTGAACATTGAACCTTCGATATGATCAAAATACCACACCCACCATTCATTGTCGTTGACTTGACACACCTTATAATTTCTAGATGCATCAAAGTTTTGATCTGCAATGGCCTGTGATTTTTTGTGAATGAAGTCTTTCGTTGGGGATCGAGAAGATAAATTAGTTTCATTCAATGATTTAATTGCCTGTCTCCTCCCTTTTTCGAATGTGGCTTGGGAGTTATCTGCAATAAGTTCAACTGACTTCTCTACATTCATTCGAGAATTAATTCCGAGGTGATTGTGGATGACCCCATTTTGAGATTCAACGGGTGAGGTTGTGTGTGCATCCATGGAATTTGTGATGTAGAGTTTTTTGTGATAGGCGAAGTAATTTTCTTTTGAAGCAAGACTATCAGCAAGTTTCTTAATTGCCGCGATACACTTTGCGCCAAGTGCATCAACAGTTCTTTTATCTTCGAGGAATTCTTTGAGCAAAACGTGAGACATGTTGTGTTCAAATTTAGTTTCATTCTCATTACATAACCTCAACAACCAGATCATGACAACCGAACCTATGAAAAGAAAGAAAGGTAAGGAGCTGGTGACGATTCAACAAATGGATGAAATTGTGATTGTGATGCGTTACCAAATTCTCTTCCTAGTTTTGTCAGTTTTCCACCGTGTGACGGGATGTGTGGACGTATGTTATCTTTAAACCAAAAAATAATTGCATGGGTAATGCAAATGGCGGAATGACTTTTGAAATAGTGTTGGTCAAGGAGGACATTTGTAGAAAATGCACAATATTCCTGTGGATCTCCGTCGGATGTCAACTGTCTGTTTCTTCTAACAGTGATCTCGCCAAAAAGTCTTGGGTATATGATACGAGTGGTCAGACTGAATGTCCATCCGCGTTCTGAAAGACGAAATTACGAAATAAACTTGTTAGCGAACTGATTGGATTAAGAACAATGAGAAAAATTTTCTTGATCAATAATTCTAACCATTGGGAATCATCGTAACATTAGCAATGTACGTAATTCCGAAACTTTTACGACCACCATTGATGAAAAGATTTCTCCCCTGGCGATTGCAGTTATATGTAACATCAAGAAAATAGACTTCAGGATATTTCATTACTTCCCGGATCATTTCAGGAGTGGAAAAAGACAAGAGTAGAACCAGCTTCTTCTTGGGACCAAAGGTTAATTCATCTCTCAGATCCTTGATATCATTTTTGATCTCATCACCGACATCAACATTAGAAGTTGATTTAGGTCTTCCTTTAGATTTGCTTATCGCACATACTCCAGTTTCAGGATCATCATAAATAACAACATATGATATTTGTTTGCTGTGATGAATACAAATAAAAAAATGAGTGATTCAGTTGGAACAGTATAATATCAAGTTGAAAGAAAACAAACCTATCCAAATACGCCATGGCCTTCTCTGCGGATGACATTTCACTAGTAATTCCCATCTCTTTTTTCTTCAGTAATTCATTTCTATTGACAAGATTCTGAATAGACCTTTTGTCATGCGTCCCAATACTATCCGAATCCTCCATCTTGTCTAGGAACTTGGCAATTTTGGAAGGTGTTACGCCAACATCAGCTAAAGCTTGAATAATGCTTCGTTTTTCATCGCTATATTCAGATTGGTGTATGATAGTGGCCTCAGGTGGGATGAATCGATGACCAGAATGATGTAGACAAGATGATTTTTCGAGATAAAATCTATTATCATAATTCAAGAAGACAATAACAAGACGGCAGGGGCATCGACCTTCTTTAGTCATCGGTCGTTGTGTTGTTGTTCGTCGCCATTCAGGTTGGTTATGACTGTATCCAGATACTTTAGATTTCCTATCAGTCTGGATGGATTTCAATTCCGATTTGTTTGCTATGGCATCAATTGTAGGTAGCATGCCGGTAGTCTTCTGACGTTTGATGGTTTCAGTGCGCACTCCTTCCTGTACATAAGAATCATCAAGGAATATTTTCTGCTTTTTCGCTTCTTGGTATGTTAGGTAGTGTTTGCAATTCAAGGTAATTCGTGTGTATGAGTGGTGGACTGTATCACCTCTGGCCTTGATAAAAGTAGCACCAACTAAAAACGTGTTGAGCATTTGCCGAAGTGAATCAAATTTGTCCATGCCATTAAATTGTTTTGGAAAACGATAAGCTGAGGTAATGTCAAAATATTCAGGTTGGTCGGGGGCATTTACTGGAGTCGTAGGATTTTTACCAACTGCAGGATGCAGATCTAGTAATACACCTTCATGATCAATGATAAGTTTTTGTTCCCAATCAAAATCTTCATTGTATTGGTGAAGTAGAGCTTCTTGTGTGGAAATATTCATGGTGTAGAGACAAAGGGATACATCATCTGGTGGCAAGTAGACCCTGTAATAAAAAATAACAAATAAGAGACACCCTGTAACGAGAACCAAAATGGCATGATCCTGTAATAAAATACAGACCGTGTAATGATTTTGTAATAGACACCCTGTAACGAGAAACTATCATCTGGTGGCAAGTAGACCCTGTAATAAAACCAAAAGATAAGACACCCTGTAGTGAGAACAAAAATGACATGATCCTGTAATAAAATAAAGACCCTGTAATAATTTTGTGACAGACACCCTGTAACGAAAAATAACGAATGACCCCCATATTTGATACAGGGTGACTGCACTACGTTCGATTCCCACATCAGGACAACATTCGGTTGAAAGGAACCATGACAATACATCAACCACAGCAATGAATAATGCAATTAGTACATTAAAATCGCGCCGTTTAAAGAAATAATTACCACAGTTGTTAATCCTGAGTAGCTAGATGAGGCGGAGGGGGGGCAACTTAAGCTAATCCATCATGTCGATGTAATATTTGGTGAAATTAATTGAAGGCACAAGAGGGAAGTGGGGATTGGTGGACGGAGGGTGAGAGTGTGTAAAAATGAGGTTGGAGTACCCGCGAGTTGGAGTATACATGAAATGACGTAGAACAATGACAATGATTTCAGGATACCTGCATAAGAAAAATTGAGCTATTGATGCCAAGCTAGAAGCAGTTTTATTACAGGGTGACTATTAATACAGGGTCAGTCGTGCTACGCATAGTACCCCTGTTCACCTTGTTTGGGGAAGTACCATTCGGTAGGTTTGTACTTGTAGTTTTTGGGAGGTCCAATAGGTAGCTCTTCTGAGTTGATTTCAGTGCATAGAATTGCAAAATCTTCTTTATTTTCGATTTCATCTGAGACAATACCAGAAGAATCCATTAAATTGTTGGATTGTTTCACTTTCCTGTGGTTTCAACTCTAAACTGTTTTATGGGGAATGTATCATTCGCAGAGAAGGTATCCTCTGATATTTGCCAGATTCGTATGTCAAGATCATCGTCTCCGTTGTGAAATTGCACTCTAGATACCGGAGAAACAGTATCTTCAGATGATTCTCCATTATTAATCATTGTTGCAAGGAATTCCATCTCCTGAGCAATGAAATCTAAAGCTGCACTTCCATTAGATGGGTAGAAATCGATAGTATCTTCCTCACAATTTGCTGACATCCCGCAATCTGCATCAGTTTCACTAATATAAGTAGTTAGTGGGCGGCCAACTCCTATCTTCATCCATCAACTCCGGAGGATCAAGAATGGGAGCTGTCTCAGTTTTTTGCGTAGAAACATTGAGGTGTGTGAATCCCACATGATTCTTTTGTTTGATTGACAATTTCGCCAATATTCCACTTCTCTGGACTGGAGTAAGTATTGCTCGTGATCTCAGGGCTAGATCGTCTTTCATCAGTGTTGATGTTGGTGCTTTCCCGACTGTGAACCGATAGTTGATTGGATCGCGTTCGGCTGATAGTGCCACATCTCTGCCGATACTTGGCCAAATTTGATCAATCCAAAAATGGGGGCGAGGTTGTCGCATTCCCTTTGTCTCTCCCATTATCATTGGCATTGTTTCGACGGAAATCATCGCCATGGTTGAATAGTTGATTGGCTCG
>JALLAY010000274.1:0-17552 GCA_036939635.1 Cyclotella baltica | reverse complement strand
ATGGAACACTAGAATATTGTTGATTTGTGAGACATCTGTCTTCACAAATCATCTAAGCAGGCAACTACTACAATCACGCAAAACAAGACATCAACTCAACTTTACAATCATTCATTAATCATTTATTGCTTATTATTGTTCACATGTTTCACGGAGACAGACAAACCAACGATGTCATCATCACGAGCTGATCTTGGATCTTAGTACATTGTCGTCATTGTGATATTGAAATGTCTCCATCAGCTCAATTACATCATTCAATTTCCATTAATGTTAAGCATCCATGATGCTTCAGATATCATCATAAATGAATATCTTAAATACTATTTCTACCCTCTCCGACCCATGAATGCATGTGTAACATGTTCTTGTGAGACATCACTGCAGTCTGATGTGGTGGCTTTACTTCTCATGGCAACAACAGCAATGCTAGACGATAGACCTGGGAAAAGTATATTCAATTTAATAGAAAGTAGTGTTTCATTTTCATTCTTCTCTTCCGCATTGCCAACTTGAGCCTCTTTAATCACTATTGGGACCTTGTTGTCGACTCCCTTGAGGTATCGGCATACATGTTCACTCTTGAGACCTGGTTGCCTGTTCTTTGGGTTCAACTTCTTGAGTCACTCATTGTGCACTGTGCTTTAGCCTTGAAAACCATCATACTTCTCATCTGGGATGCAAAGTATGGTTCAGATGGGTGTGATGTGCTGCCACAAGTCACTGAATAATTTGATACCTCATGAGAAGGCAACCATTTTGAATATTTACCACTCATTTTTAGTGCAATAAAAATCATCGTCATTGGTCTTGAAACAAACGACTACCACCATACGACAATCCACATTGTTCTTAGTGCAGCAACTGACCTCCTTCTGATAACTCAAACACTATCACTAATCAAAAGTCATGAGATATGGCATTGTATCTGCCTCTTATCCAATGAATTGCTAAAATTTGCCCAATCACCCCTAGATAGTATGCTTCGGCATACATCTGGTGATGAGTTCATGTCAGATGCACCCTCGAATTGCCCAAAGAGCTAAAAGTGTTGTTTCAGAACAAAACAAACTATTTGTTGATTTTTGAATCGTTGGTGTGAAGTATGAAGTTGAGGCTTTTGTAATAAATGACAAGTTTGATCTACCTGGGTTGTTTATTGACAATGTTCCTTGCCACACTTAAAGTTTGAGTTGGTCAAGCAGCACTTTCTAGCAAGTTCATTCAAGTGCTCAAGTTGCAATACGGTGCATGGCTGAATGCTGTCAATTAATATACAGAAGACTGAATCTGAAGTCAAAATGGGTTGTGGGTACAAGTTTTGCCCTTACATGTAATGTTGATGAGTTGTGCCATCAAAAGTTGTAATGATGTATGGTGAGTAGGTGATGGAGGCACCAGCTACAGTTGATTACTTATTCTTTCCACGTTTATTGTGACATTCAGTGCTTAATCACTTTCAATGTTATCTTTGTGCATGGGTAACGATGCAGAATGCAGAATATCTCCACTAAATATGGCTATTGCAACTGCAAAAAAATAGAGAAAGTTGTTCCTCAGATGATTACAATCAACTACCACCAAGAAGTCGCTCAAATGACGTGACTTATTGGATGGCAATGTATGTCACCGTTACTCTTTGTATCATGTTTCTTCTTCTCAATCTTTCTCAACTTTTCATCTTGTCAATTCTTTTTCTGTTGATCTATCTTGAAGCATCTGCACTCAGTGTCAATCATAACTTTCCAAATCATGAACCTGCTTTCCATCATAACATAAACCTAGAATCATTGATTTGTTTGAGAGTCGATACTAATTCTTGCTGCCAGCCCGCTGAATAGGACACTGAAGAAAAGGGCATTGACTCCAAAAATAGAGCTGTCGAAAAGAGATGTTGTAGAGAACTCTAGAAAAACTCTGACACCAATAATGATGCAGCTAAGGACTGCTGCTTGCTGCAGCTGAAAATCTAATACCAAAATCAGAGATGACAGTTCTCCTCTGAATCAATGCTATTGGGAAAAATTGTACTTTGTAAGATGTAGATAATGGCCAAGAGTTGATTATTGTTATTCAATTTTCTGAAAGACATTGCTATCTGGACCTACACCCTGCATCTTGACTCCAATACAAAATGATGAATCAAATTGACACTGCAAGGATCCACAAACAACTATAATGAAATCAAAGATCCATAGCGCTCTCTATTGATATATTAATACCTCTGGAATTGTATATTGACTGCTGGTTTGGGTCACACTTCTTGCTATAACATTACCAGAGAGGAAACAACATTGGATCAACTGCTTAACGCAGTAGCTCCTAGTCACTAATTCATTGAGAACAACAAACATCAGATTAGATATTTGTTGTATTTTACTGTCAACTTCCAATCTACCACATCCAACAAATGTCACCTGTCCAAAACAATAAGCCGGACCCAAAAAGTCATGGTCTTGCTATTGTTATCTCATTCAATACACCCTCTTCGTTTAACTGCCAACATCTCTCACGCTTCACACTAACACCGGAAGTGAGAAAAAACAAGTCAAATGTTTGGTTCTAGCTTCAAATTCCACAAAACCAAATTATTGCCACCAAAACAATCCACCCAACCACAAAACCATCAAGACTTCATCTAAAGCCAAATTGAGAGCATTAGAGATCAACTGAGATGGTCTAATATTTAACCATTGCACTCAAAACTGTGCTATGCCACTTCTAAACATCCAAATGCTGGTCAAGCATCACAGGAGCTTTGTTGCACCAGCTGCTATTGCTTGAATTGAAGGAGCACACCATTTGAATTCCCAAAAACAGAGCAAATGACGATGTCACTGTACCAACCGTGATGGCATTTAGGCTTTCAAGGATAAGCTTATTTCAATTTGCACAAGAGTTGTAATGCTCATAGCCAGATGAGGCTCACCATCTGGGGGCTTGGCGACTGCCTAACGCTGCTGAACAGAATGTGATCTGATGGAACATATGAGCTAATGGAGTGATGTCAATGAAGGATTTCCAGGATCCACTTTGGATCGATGAAAGTTTGGAGGCTTATGAATTGGTATTGTTAAAAGGATGGGACTGTGACCACAGTTGCGCCCACTGCCGACACAAACTACAGAGCGGATAGCACTAGCAACATCGGTTTTGAGAAGGGATGAATAATCACAAACAGATGGCGGAGGAAGATTATTCTACGCATGATTTGCTTTGTTCTTTATTGTGTTAATTGAATGACAATCTACTGCAATTCACATTAAAATGAAGCAAGTTGACGCACATAGCTCATTCAGTCAAGTAAAGGTGACAATCTCCTAAGGGAGACCCATAGACACACCATGTCCATGTGCCAACGATGAGGTGCTTTGGTGTAGTGTTGGCGGTTAAGTAGGGTGATTGGATTGTGGTGGAAACACTATGATGAAAACCCCTTATTTTGCAGGTTGGAGATGTGTCTTGAAGTTTGATCACTTTCAGTTTAATAATTCGAAGACAGTTGACGGGGGATCTGATCCAGAACTCTGTTGATTCCATCCATTGTGTTTTCGGTAACAAGGTACTCCCTTTAAAGGGGTGGGTTGTGCCCCTTAAAAAGAGACATACCACCTTTGCTCCAACAAAAACTGAAGACATTATTTTGCTGACATTGGCTGACATGTGTGTTTCCTGAAGGACCCTGTTTTTGTACCCTAAACAGGCACATATTCCGTCACATACCCATGAACCGGCCAAATCAACGGCAACCCCTTCTCGCCAAATTCCTCTATTCTTGGCAAATGGCGAATGTCCAATGTCCGGCATGACGAGAGCCAAAGTAAACGCAAGCCTCCACGACCCCACCAACAAGATCAATCAATACCTCACCTGTTACTTGGATGAATGTCGGCGGATGCCGGAGCAAGGTTGTTGATGGTTTCTGTTAGTGGAAGATTAGCTCCACCTTCAAGATAATCCCGGTTAAATTATTTGTACACCAATTTCAATTATCTGACCACACAAATTCAACTCAAAATGAAGCTCGTTGTATATTTAAGCGCTGCATTTCGCATAGCAACAGCTCAGAATATGACAATAGCTCCATCAGTGCCCCTTGACCCAAATGTTACTGCAGCGCCATCTTTGATTTTATCTACATCTAATCCAACTGATGCATTGACTTCTGAGAGGCCTTCTGTTCCTGTTCCACCCGATCCTACCATTTCACCCTCATTATCAACGTCTTCATCGCCAACGGTCTCTCCGGCGTTACCAGTAAACTTACCAACTCTGCCACCATCTGCCAGTCCGACAAGCAGCAATGAGCCCACTATTTCATTACTTCCAACAACGCGGCCTCCGACAGGATCTCCAACAATATCAACAAGTCCAACTAGTTCGCCTACGTTACCCCCGACCGAATCACCGACACTATCTGCAAGGCCCACTGTCAGGTGATTTTTAATTAAATATGTCATTTTTTTCGTTCTTATGCATGTTCATATATACTGATTCTGTTCTATTTTTGCTGGCTTCAATGGGATGATCCAAAATAACTCAACAGCGGGCGTCCATCACTGACTCCAACTAACTTCCCAACATACCGACCATCTACTACTCCCACATATGCAGCACCCGAAGATGTGAGGGCCATCTACGATCAACGTTTACTTATTGGACAAAATGAAATATTTAACGAGGGTTATCAGGAGCTTTTTGAATTCCTGTATGAATCATACACTAGCTTTTTTGGGTACAATGTTTCAAGTCCTCAAATACTGGCAGTTTGTGAAATAACGAAGCAGGCTATTTCGGAAAATCCTGCAAATATATCATCATTTCAACCAGGGGCCAGGAGATCTCAGGATTTAGTTCACATACTGACTGTTACATTTACGATGGAATACTCGACAAGATCCCCACTATACGACATTAGCAATTACAATGCTTTATTTAGAGATTATATCAATCAAAATACAACCAAAGTCGCACAAGATATGAAAGCCCTTACGTTGCCAGTTGTTGCTGTATTGGACGCCATAATGGTAAGTGTGACTTAACAACAAGGTTCATCAAGAGTTTTAACAGTAACTGTTCCTCATGCCTCCAATTCGATTTTTAGTTTTCTATCCCTGATGGACCGGAGCCTTCGAAATCACCATCACTGTCACCCACGGTGTCTACCACTCCGACTTATGCACCAACCTCATATCCATCAGGGGTGCCGTCCGAGGCCCCCACTGCATATGTTCCCAGTATAGATGTTGTATCAACTAGGTAAGCATTTATCTAAGCATTTAATTTCTTTCAACCAACCCTTCTAATCAATCACGTGTGTCCCTAACATGGAATAACAGCTTTGCTCTTGGTATATCTTTGGGAATTGCTGGTGCATGTGTGATTGTGCTATTGGCCTACATGTATCGACAGCACCTAGAAAAATCAGACAATATCAGCAACGTGGCCAAAGTACCTGATGCAGTGGACGCAGAGATAGAGATGGTAGATTTGCAAATGTCAGAAGCACCAACAAATAATGATCAACCCACTGCCCAGGACATTAAAATGGGAACAATGGGAACGTTACAAACAGAAGAAGTATCTGCACTCACCCATGACGTTGAAAGTGCAGTGCGTCTTGATATCAACGAAAGTCAGAGAACGACTTCAGAGAGAAGCGCAAACTTTTCCAATAAGAATGTGTATTCCCACCAATCATCGTCATCATACGGTCATTTCCTTGCAGAGGGACTCTCTATACGCAAGTCTACAGAGGGAGTCTCTGTACGCAAGTCGGACATGTTTCCGGGCGGAAAGAACTCAGAAATGATTCATAATGCGTCGTTTAGTTCAAGTAATGGTAGTTATGATGAAGGTGTTCAGCAGGCTGATTCGTTCAATGAGCCTTTCCACCCATCAATATTTGATGGCAGTATGGATGAGCTTGACAATTACAAAAATCAGAATATTGAGGTATTTAGAACGGCTGTCGAAGAAGCAGTTCATGATGTAGAGGGTATGATGATGTTGGCTGTGACGAATGCGTTGACCCAACCTCCAACTTCCTTGAATGATAACCAAGATCATAATGCTCTAGAAGCAGAAAGTCTTTATCAAACTTTTGACTGGTTGAAAAGAAATGAACAGTCTCCAGTCGAGTCCAGGCGAGAATACTTTCAGGAGTTATTGAACAGAATAGTCAATCTTGTCTTTTATGCAATGATTCCCCCCATACAAGGATCTCAGATTGTACATGGTTGTGCCACTATTATTGGTCTTCCTCTGGTAAAAGATCTACCAAAAACCACAATTATTGTTCAGGGTATGCTTAAGACCAATGACTTAGCAATGGGACAGCGATGTATTAAAAGAGCTTTCAACTCTTTTGGTCAAATAGAGGCTGCGTCAATTGCTCCCAACAATCACGGATTTGGTAAGCTGATGTGTGTCTGTCATGCTTTGAATTCTTAATTTGCACATCTTACACGAAGCTTTCGTCATTGCCTCTCAGGATTTGTGCGCTTTGTTCAGGCAAACTCGGTGCAAAAAGCATTAGGAGAATATCGTGACAATGAAATTGTGATACAGGACGTAGCAGTATCCGTAAAGATCCTGAAGTGAAAGGGGGAAACCATTTAAAGTTTAGAGAGCCAAAGGCCAACATCACGACAGCCCTCAATTAGCTGGTTAGACTGCAATTGAGGTTAAAAGGCCACCACTTGAAATAAAAGCTTATTTGGTATTGTTGTTGAATGGAATAAATTTATGTTTAGATGTCAAAGAAAAATTAAAGTACCCCACATTGCAAATGGTTTATTCCTTCGATCATCATCATAGTCATATCCCTTACCCATTATCAACTACGTAATAATAGTAACAGCTAACTCAAAAATTGAATCCAATTATGCATGCAAGTATTTGTGAGATTCTCTTTCAAACGCACTCTCAACTTGGACAAGCCCCTGCACAAATGGATGCTCCCCATGTCCTGATTTCAGCATACTCAAATATTTCTGAGTCTCTTCACTTTGCTTCCCCAAGTGGTGTGCACAAACAACCATGTTTACCAAAGTATCAGCATCTTTAGCCCCAGCTTCATCTGCCAGTGCCTCCCTTAAGTTTCCCTCCGCCACATCATACTTTCCCCCAACCATATTTGCCACAGCCAATGAATTCAAAAGCATTACACTCGGTCCATACTGCTCACTCAAACCACTCAAAATATGAGCTGCATCATCGCTACGACTCCTTCCATGCGCAATCGCCAACTGCGCACTTCCAAGCTGAGCCAAAACAGAATCCTCATCAGCCTGCTTCAACAAGTTCAATCCATCGTTAGCCAAATCCAGCCTATCAATCTTGATGTAGATTTTAATGCACATGGCAAGATGTTCCATGGTAAGACCCATGTGAACGCACTGAAGCGCCTCACGGGTTAGATTGGCTCCCAAAAAGATATGACACGCCGTAAGCTGGAGCGAAGTGTTGGATGCCGATTCCGGCGATGCCAACAGGACCTTAAGGTTATCAATAACCGCAGCTCTCGAATCTGGAGATGTATCCGATAGGAATTTAGCATGTAGAGCCAGAGCCTGAAGAGCGGGGGGCTTGTTGCCTCCACCTCCCTCAGTCATGACGAGGTCATATTGTCCGAGAGCGAGTTGGCATCGGAGCATCATTTCTTCGCGTTCGGCTTTGAGGTGGGGTGGCATGGGGCGGCGAGCTGCTTGGCGGCCTTCGTCGAGGGCGAGGGTGTAGTGGCCTAGCCAGTATTGGGCTCGGAGGGTGTAGAGTTCGTCCGGTTCCGTCATGGTTGTTTTTTTATGTTGGCTTTCGTCTTTCGTGGGACACGCGGAAAAAGATTTGGTGGTTCTAACTTATAAGAAGTAGGCGTGCCTTCGAAAATGAGAACTAAAATAAACCACTTTTTTGATCATGCACAATAAAATGCACCCCAAGTGGCTTGAATTGGAGCAGTCTCTGGTTTGCCAAACCAAGCTGTTGTGTATAGTTAGCAGTCAGATATTTGTAGCTATGGGTTTGACCGTTCATTTAGTTTAAGCTAGTCAAAGAAATAATGTATTCATTTTCGAGCGATTTCAATTTTTTACCCTATTCAATCTCAGCCAATTTATCCCTTCTCGACAGCTTGAAAACTTGAAATTAAAACATGTTGACCTCAAAATGATAAACTTTTGCCAATCCTCGTCAGCTGCAGCTGCCATCATCCCTCGCTCTCTGCAGTGAATTTTCTCTTTCATCGGTTGATTAGTTCTCAACTGTCAACTGATGCAAAGCCACGAATCTACCTCCAGAAGATGGGCCTCCTGCCACAAAAATACTGTAGATTACGTACTATAACACATACAAATTAAGATGTTCTAGCCTAAAATTTAATTTTGTTCACACATTATTTGCCGATCCGGGCTTTTTTGATCACATATCACACACTTGCGATAATGTTACTTAAGACATATAGCCTGCGAATTGAAAGATGCAATAGCGGGCTGAATTGGATTCATAAATTGATTGCCGCTCTCTGTGCAATGACTTCACACACTCACACATTTATAAGCCGCTCTGGCAAATTCAAGATCATTATAGTATGTGAACTACGGTACAAGACCATGACAGAACATATCTGCTAGAAAAGCCCAACTCAGGTCATCTCGGTCAAATTCATTTGAAGTGAAAAAAGTCATTGGTGGAAGGTTGAGGGGAATTAATTGAGCCAAATTCAAAGACAGCAACAGCAATAAGTCAAGCAAATGCCAATTATCTCTCCAACCCCGGCCATTTGATTGCCATGTTGTCTCAAGGTGTCTTCGCCGACTCTGCTAGTCAAACTTTTATTGAATTAGACATGGATGCTTCCACTCAAACTGTTGTCAAATCAGCCGACAATGGTGTAACCAAATTAACAAGCCACAGTCAATCCTGTTGCTGAATTACCAACTGAAGCTACCTTTTATAACATTTATCAGATAGTTTTCCAATGACCACTCATATCCAGTTGCAGCCAGTACACATTGGACATGTGATCCTGTCCAAGCAAACGAGCCGGTGTGGGGGGAGCTATGGACGATTTTGTCAATATAGCAGCAAAATCGGGTTTTATTGTTACAAAAGGCACTTGTCATTATTCCCGAAAAACTCGTAGTAAGTCAGAAGTTGACATGAAAACAAAGGAACTCTAAAACTAATGTTAAGGACTACGGTGATCCAAAATACAACGATGAGACTTAGTAGAGTCAAACCAAGTGCGCCAAAAACTTGTTTGTGTCCATTTTAACTGGGACTTTCTTCAAATTTTTCATGGACCCATAATTCTCCTTGGTCCATGGATTTTTTCTAACCAACAAAGAAGCTAGTTTCACTGTGATGATAAAGCTTAAACTTAAATTAAATTGCTATTAAATTTTTGACAGCTTCAATAAGGATTACGGCCATATATTCACAGCACCAGTTCCTTCGTTACTCAGGGCATCCTTCAGTCTTGGAATCCAGTAATTTTCCACTTTTCTATTCATCCAACAGTTGCAAAACTCTGCATTGCAAACAGGATCAGTTCATTTGTAAGTCTTAGTAAAATATTAGAAATGGAATGACATTAATTCTTGATCAATAACTTACCTCCCTTCTCATTATGAAACACATTCTTTGTGTGTAATTTATCACTAAATGGAAGATCATCCGGGCATGGTATGCCCACTAAACAATGTGAAGGTGCATTGGCTTTACACATTGTTTCTCTTGTAAAAGTTTCCGCTGGGACGGTTGTTTTAGCATGGATTAAAACTCCTTCATTCAGTTCATCATCAACAAAGCGTTCTCGTTTGTCATTAGTAGTGGCATCTTGGATGAATCTACCTTTTGTGTGTTGTTTTTCTGTTGCCAGATCAGTCTGTCATGTTGACAATATAGTATAAGCAAATGCAAGGTAGTGCAATCTAATAGGAGCTCTAATCTTACCGTCACAGTTGAGTAATGCACAAAATGTGAAAGAACAAAGTCTACAAAGAAATAAAGCCTAAATGTTGAGATGAAAGACCTAGTGATAGGCTCATATAAACAAAAATGACCTACCAGGACGATATATTTGTTTCTTTGAAATGTTAACAAATTCAAGAAGTGTTAAAAATGACGAGACAAATGTAATATGTGTGCACATACCTCAATCATATACTTACCATGGCTCTATGAAAACGCTCTGGTTTAGGTGACTTGATATATTCGCAATTGTAAGTTTCAAGATATGTATTCTCTTCCTTCTTTGTAAGGCATTGATTATGTGTCTTGGCCATCTCTCTGGTACATTCTTTCACTCCTTCATCAAAGGTTGGCCTAAAAATACAAGTGAGTTTTACTAAGTAAGCTATGAAACCTATGAACAGCTAAACAAAAGACATGTATAACTCACTCTAATGTACTCAAAAGAGGTCTGGCACGTGTACTTCTAAATTTCAACACCTTTCTACCCTCCTTTCTATCAACCTTGTCCAAAATTTGTTTCCAGCTGGTATAATTTCCCATGGGGATGAAGTATTCATCTGGATCCATGGATGCCATCCAGTCTGTGTCTGGCCCATATCTGTGAAATATGGTGGCAAACAACAGCCTCAGCTCAAAAATCACTTAAGAAGTATAAATCACAATATAACAAAAATCATTGACCATACCTCATCCTACAAGCCGCCTCCGCAGCATACTGCGAACTCCTTTCACCCGGATCATCATGCGCCGGCCTATTATTATTACAAATAGTCGCAGGCCAATCAATCCTCGTCACCTTATCCACCGGAAATTGATTCGTAACCGAACTCAAATCATCCTTCACCCTTTCACTCGTGACATTGCCATAATCCGGATCAGCTTCATTTTTCAACCGGAATATCTCAGGATTGGCACCGGTATTATCAAAAATGTACATGTGATCGAATCCGGCTAGGAGGTGAAAGGCAATCCATTCACGGAGGCGGGATTTGCCGTCGGAGATGCGGCGTTCGTTTCCGCGTCTTTGGTGGAGGGCTGAGGTCCAGGTGCAGGCTACTAGTTTGTGTGGTTTTGTGGTTTGGTCTTTGTGCGAGATTGCATTATTGTTTGTTGTATCAGACTTTTTTAGGGCGCACACTGGTATATTCTCCCACCGTCCCGAATCTTGCACCTCGGGAACAATATATTCACCGTAAGCTAGTGAAGCATTAAAAGTCATTGGACCACCGTGTCCTTCATGGAAGAAGAAGCCATCTCGATCATTCCTCCTAGCCGGAGTTCGAATCGGTACCACATCCAAAACCAATTGTGACTTTAATGCATACTCTACCAAAACTGGGGGTATGGGACATGAAAACATTAGCGGTGAAAGCCAAAACATGCTTTGTTCTTTCTTATCTTCCAGCATGGACTTTTTCATTTTCCTCCAATTGACGAATTCATAGTTGAATGAATATTTGGAGAGTGTTTCACCCCAATAGGTCAGAGATTGTGAATTGTAGTCAATTACTTTGAAGCGGCATCGAAATCTTGTTTCTATGGCGTCTTCATCTGCTTCTTTGTGATTACACAATTGATACTTTACCACATTGTCTTTATTGAAATTTGTCGTATTCACAAGACGTTTCAATGCCAATGGTTGGAATAGTGATAATTGTCCCTCCCAGTATTTCATTTCTTCCATGTGATTTACTCCTGTATGACATCTTCTTCTGTTTTGTGCTAAAATGTGTACCTTTGTATTGTCGTGGGAGAGAAATACATCGTGTATCCATGGAAGGTAGGGGTCTGCAATGGTGGTGCCGAATTCATCAATGGGGAGGAGGGATGGGAGACGTGTGCAAATGTCTGATGCGGTTGTTTCAGAAGTTAATTTAATTTGATGGAAGATGTGTTTGGTTAATTCATTGCTATGGATGGATCTAGGTGGAAGAGGCTGTTTGGGCTTAGGAATTTGAACTATGGGGTCTTCGTACCAAATGTCATGTGATGAAATTGGCTCAGTGTAGACATTTAGAGTTGGCGGCCACTCTTTTGAATTGCCATCAGATTTTGCATCATGTCTCAGTGATGATTTAGCTAAGGGTGAATCAGATAAGAAGAACGGATGACTGGAAACAACGTCGAGTTGATTATGTAATGAAATCAAAACTACGAATGAAATAAATGTTAGACATGTGCCCAAGAGGAGGAAAAGTCGACATATGTTAGTGTTTATGCGGACGGCGTTGCTGCGATGGCGAATTGGCTGCATGGCTCGGATGCGAACGAGCACGTCCAACTCCAACTTGAATTATCTGTGTACAAAGCTCAGCGCTCGATAACTATGGTTCATTGGTCAACCAGATCAATATTCAATGGATCACTGCTGTATGGCTGCCAATGGTTGATGGATCTGAGATTGGTCGTCGGCAGTCGGCAGTGGTCGGTCAGTCGGTCGCCTAGAGCGGGCAGATAATATTTCTTATAAAAAAGGTAATAACATTGATTACAAAATGTAAATACCTTTCCATCCATTGAAAACATCTTATCTGATGCGTTCAACCCTTTCACTTTCGACCTAGACTGCAGACTACTGCAAGCGTATTCAACGAACGAAGCCGATTCGCCACACACAAGGCAGCCATGGCTCCAAATCCTTTTCCTCTTCGAGCTCTATGCTTACTGAATTACATCTTGTTGTCAAGTCATGCATTTCAACATCCAATCGGCACGGTTCATCGACAATCCCTCATCTCACGGGTAAAACCTCTCGGAATGGCAATTGAACGAGACTCATTCACAAACAATAGAAGATTATTCATCGAACAAGTGGCAGTAGCCGCAGTCTCTACTGCTGCACTATCTCAAAAAGCCGCAGCAGCCGAAAATCAACCACAAATAACCCATAAAGTATCATTCGACGTCCGTATAAGCCGCTCTGATGGGACATTCTACGTCAGAGACACATACGGCTCCAACGACACTTCAGACGAACCATTCTATGGATCACTTATATTCGGACTGTATGGTAAAACCTCACCTAATCACGTGGAGCATTTTTTATCCTACATCAATGTCCCTTACGAAATAGACAATCCATTACCAAGCTATTCACGCAGTAGATTCACAACCTTGGATATATCTAGCGGACTACTAATCGGTGGGTCCATACCAGGCCTAGATGTCACAACTTTAGCCGGGGGGAATGTATTAGAGTACGGAAGCAGAGTCATCCCGGCCAAACTTTGGCTCGAGGATACTTCGGCAGAAAAGATATCGCATGGTAAAAAGGGATTGTTGACGCATAGGAACTTAGATGTAACGCCTACGTTTGGGATAACTACGATTGGTGATTCTACGTCGTTGGATGCATCGCATACGGTGTTTGGTTGTGTGTTGGAGGATAATGGTGGGTTTTTGGATAAGGTGTTGGATTTACCTGTGCTTACTGATTCGGGGAAGGTGAGCCGGACTGAAATGAGTACCGTGGCAGCCGGTGGTAGTGGTGATGAAGCGAGTGATATAGGTGGGGCTTTGGCTTCTAGTTTGTTCACGGCGCAGAGGAAGGTTTTTAGAGATGCAGCAAAGACTTTTGGAGATACGAGGCTTGATAAGGTGTATGATGGGAAGTTGTTGAGAAGAGTTGATGTAACAAAGGTGGCCATGCTTTAAGCCGAGTTAAGAACTGAATAATTGCAGTACGACAAAAAGACTATTGGGTTGTTTAATAGCAAAAATCATGATTGAATCTGGAACTACCAGTCAATCATTTAATGCATCTCTTGGAACTAATCGTCAAACATTTAATGCATCTCCTCTATTACTGTGTATGTAAGTAGCTATTAATTGATCTGTGCAAAATTCACGCCTAGAAATGAAGTAAGTAAAATTCAGCTCATAACCAAGCTGATAGGGAGCAAGTGTACAGTTTAAGATTCACTTCGGTGGCAATGAGCAAGTAGTAAGTATCTTAGCTATAATCAGCACAGACGTATGTACATTATTAGTTCTTGATACAATTAACAACTTGGGATTCATTTTAGTGACAATGAGCAGGCAAAATATCTTTAGCTGCAATTAGACATGATTAGTTCTTCACTCCAACTGGAGTGCCAGGGGCAGGCTTCTGACTCTCAGGAAGGCCATCTGCAATCGCATTCCAAACTTTCTCTAGCAACTCATCATCTGATACTCCCTCAGTTGGAATAGGCTTTCCAACCTTAAGAACAGCTTTGGGCTTCCAAGCCGATGGCTTTGCAGGAAAGGCATAATCGAGGGGCTGAACTTTGTCAGCATAAGAAATGGAGACGGGGACAATACTAGCACCGACTGCCTGTGCCATTTTGAATGCACCCATCTTAAAACTTCCCAAGCGGCTGGTTTTGCTCCTAGTACCCTCTGGAAAGGTGACCAAGTTGACCCCGTCCTTCAGACATTGGACTCCAGATTTGAATGCAGTCATTTGTGATTTGCGATTGGTACGGTCAAGGAATATGTGGCCTCCTACCTGAATTGCTTTTCCGAGGATTGGGACTTTTAATAGCTCCGCTTTTGCAATGATTTTGTAGTTGAGGAACCCAAATATTTGACAGACGTAAGGAATATCCATCCAACTGGCATGGTTTGCTACATACATTGCTGGTTTCAGTTTGCTGAAAGGGAAAATAAATTTAATCATCTCCAGTCCTCAGTCAAAAAACTTCAGCATCTTAGTACTCACCCTTTCTTCCCATTCTCATCCACTTCTCGCAAAACCTCCAAATTCTCTCTTCCCTCAACCTTTGCCCACATCCCAAACATACTCATCGTAATCAAACCCCACATGTATCCAATAGAAATAGGGATACGACGGAATGGATCTAGCTTGCCCAACAAATCACCGGGCATTTTGCGTAGCAATGAGTAGATTGTCATGGCTGGGTACCAGAAAAAAACTCCCCAGAATACTTCCCAAAGACCGAGAATGAATCCAAATATATTGATTTTCAGCTTGCCTATTTTGATTGCTATGTGTGTAGAAAATAAAGATTTAGTGCATCTATTGAATGAACGACTGTTTGTGTTCTTCAATCACCGCAATAAACTCACCGGGACCGTACTTAATTTCACCATCACTGGCTGTCAAACCACCCGCTGGTACAGCAGCAGCGGCAGAATGCAGTTTGGTCGACCTTTGGAACGTCGATTGCGCTGATGATCTACTACACGACGTGCTGACTAATGAACGCGGCCCGACGGAGAAACCACTGGCACCGGCGGCGAGTAATGCAAAGCTTGCGAGTGCAGGAAAGTATCTCATCTTGCTTATTATTGGATATTGCTATCTATCTGCTGCGGCTGAATGAATTAAACAACAAAATAAATAAGAGCTTATCTTTCTTAACGATGAGTGAGACGAATCATATCATTACATCATTCATCATATTGGTCGGTCATGCATGGTCGACATCACCGTTAACGTTGGCCACGATGGAGAGGGTGTGACAAGATGTGAGAGGTTCACTTTGCGTGTTGTTGTCAACACATGATGACGTGTAGATTTCGCCAATTAATCTGAGGGCATCGCCAAAATGAATCGAAGAACTTTATGTCATTAAGATTCAAAGATTCTTCAGTCACGGTTTCAAAAACCGCCCCAAGGTCCAAGGATACCCCTTCAATGTCCCGTTTACGGTTCCACGTGGCTATGGCGCGGGTGCGTGATATTCGTCTCATTTTTTCCTCTTTGCAAAATCCAAAACGCCAACCAGAACAAACGCCGCAACCATGAGAATAAACAGCTCAACTCTAGCCGCTTTGGTGGCAATAGCAGCGTCTCCTGCATTACTATCATCTCCAAACGTGGAAGCCTTTGCACCCGTAGCAACGACAACCATAAACAATCGTCTCGTTTCTGCAGATACCCCACGGCCAATAAAACGCACCCAAATTCAAAAACTATACAGCACACCTCCGCCCCTCAGCCAACCAACCGAGCTCCCAGACTCACTCGCCGACGCCGCATCCATAGCTGCCAATGCATGTCATCAACTGCAACTAAATGGCGGTCCCATGATCCGATGCCGTGTCGATTTTGACACGAGTGTGGGCGATGAGACCTACACGTCTCTCAAATCGAGTACAGAATTTATGCAACAGTTTGTTACGTCGTTGTGTTTGGCGGCCATTCCTGGAGTGATGGAGAGGAAGCAGGCGGATGTTATGAGACTTGTGGAGGCTAAGGCTGAGTTACGAGAATTGAAGCAGGCGCAGGAAATGAATGATATGGATGATAATAATATGGATGCAGACAATGCTTTGAATGAGGCAAAAGATGAAACTAACAAATCTGCAGAAAGAGAGGAAGAATTACTTCAAATCATTGCAAACCAAGGAGCAGATTCGACACCCTGGACTGGACCCAAAGTCAGAATCTACTTCCCCGACGAAGGATCTGCGGCATTAGCACGTCGTGATTGGAAAAATGAAGTCCCTGCCTGCGTCCAATATTCTTCCTGCGGGGGTGTGCAAAACTCTGATATTTCTTCGGATTCCATCATTATTTTCTTTTGCCCGCGTGCCAGCGAGGCTGAGTATGTAGAAGATATACTGTACAAGACGGAAGAAGAAAGGGGTGATGAATTGTTAATGACTGTCATGGTAAACCCATTACTTGTGGATATGGGTGTGACTGGATTTGGTATGGCCGGGAGAAGGTTGAGAGAAAGGCTGATTGATAATTTAATACCAGTGTATTACTTGCGCACTCTTCCTTGGGGTGCTTTGACGAGGGTGTGGCCCCAGCTTTTTACTGTGTGGCAGGAAGATGAAATGGCAGATGGTGGTTATAGAATGATCAAGGCAATGAACAGATTGCCGTCGAATCCTGAGGTGGAGGACATTTTTGATATTGAGAATGGAGATCTGAAAGAGCCTGGTGGAGGACCAGGTTTTATCAATGCAATTGGTGATTTTGTGAATGGCATGACAAAATTGTAGATAGTAGTTAGTTAGTAGTTTGCACCAAGCATTACATTCACAGTAATTAGATGGGTCTCAAATTTGGAGCTGGCATGTTTTGTTTTGAATTATGATAGTCCTCTGTGTCGGTTGATAAATTGATCATATGCTTAGTTCTATTTTGTGCCAGTACCAACAAAAATTGACTAGGCTCACTCATATTACCCCACCCTTCAAAGTTTACGAACACAACCCCAACAGGTTGATTGCTGGCACTGTAAAATTAAAATATCAACCAAATTCTAATTGGTGCACTGATTGTGATTTATTTGTCTGATGGAGCCAAAGAAATTGATTCATTCTGTTGATTATGAAGCATTAATGACTGCTGAATTGTCCAATGGTACACAGAGAGCTCCCTGGCTAAGTTTAGATTTTTTAAACAGGAACCTTGACCGCTGAAATTGATTTGTCTATTACCAGAGATAACTGCAATGTGGGACTGATGGCATTCAGGATATCAAAGAATAAGCTTATTTTCATTTGCACAAGATCGGCAAGGCTGCCCTTCAGTATGCCAGACATTAAATTTCAACATCATTCTTATCATCCATTATTCCAACTTGACATTTGCCACTAGTGGGACAATTATATGT
>JALLAY010000273.1:0-17474 GCA_036939635.1 Cyclotella baltica | reverse complement strand
GCTAGGTCGACCCCAAGTTGCCGGATAGGGGTCAATGTGCGCTGTCTAGACGATATCTGACTATGGTGTTGCTCATAGTAGATATTATCAAACATTTGAATTTCATAGCTTTTTGATCTGGGCCATAATTTTTATTCCGGCCTACAAAAACAGTGAACCTGCCTCCTGAGTAGCCATCTAGTAGTTCTAGTAGAAAAGCAAAAAGACGTGTTTATCCCAGGGCACAACAGTTTGCAAAAGATCTGTTTTAATCAGTGTTGTGAAACTATCTCCAAACAACCTAGATTACCAATTTGGTAATCAAAGACTTAACTGATAATGATGCCCCGACTGCCTTTTAGACAGAACCCGAACAAGTATTGAGCATCATGGATTCTCCAGAATCTGCTGTTGACAAAGGTGATCCACAAGCTATGAATACCGGCTGAGATCTCAAGTTGAAGCACCAATACAGATTGAAATGTTTGCTCTTGTCAATTCCATTGCTGTAGTCTCCGGACACACTGTAACCAACTGGCTCTCCCACACATATATTATCGAAGTCTCATTCTAACAAAGATAAGAAGAAGAATTTTAAAAATATTGAACAGAAGTCATATTACTAAACATCTCAAGAATAAGAAGCTCTCTCACCTTGCATGCCATCTTGTACTACTGTCTGCATAGGTTTCACTATTGATTTCAGCCAAGCTCATTCAACACTCAATTTGTATACTGACCTATTTGCCAAGTCTTGACTGCCTTGGTCCATATCAGAACGTCACAACAAATAACAAGATAAAACCAAGATGTACCACTCTTCTCTGAGCTGTTGTCGCCAGGAGAATCATACAACTGTCAACTATCTTAAAAAATATACCTATGAGTTTCAGAAGATATATGGTTAAAGACACTAAGATCATGAAGAAAGCTGCTGAGCTAGAAGTGTACAGAAGATTGAATATACTCCGAGAAAAAAGTCATTGCTAGTGTTGTTGCCCTTCCACTCAACTTAATGGTTGCCTTTGAAACCCAAACGAGACAGACCACAGTCAATGCTCTATACTTGTTGAAGAATGAGAATGTTGCACTTCAAACAGCCAACTATTGTGCTGAATTTCAGACCAATAGTTAAGAGGAAGGAGAAGAATGCAATTTGAAGATGTGCAAGCAATAATAGATTGCTGCAATAACTGTAGCTACAATAAAAATGAAACCAGCACTGGTGCCACTGCCAGCACCCTCTCTCTCCTCTCTGGTTCCAAGGGGGGCATCAATGGTGGCTTTGTTAGATACCATGGGCAGCGGCATCAGCGGGGGCATGTCCTCGGTGGCTTTGTTTATCATGATGCCTCCGCTTCTTTTGGTTATATGATGCGATAAAGAATAAAGATTAACAGTGTCACTGTGACAGTATGAAATAAGATATGTCATTTACTTTGTCAGTTATGTCATTTGAAGTCACTTATCTGTCACTTTATGTGAATGTGAGTTTCTGTCAGTTCAGATATTTGTGCTTGCAACTTTTGGATATTTTATGTGCATCGCAGAGAAAGAATTTTCCTAGATCCGAAAAACGATATACATAAAAATTCTCACATTTCAGCAACTCCCTCCATTCGTCATTTTTTAAGTCCCCGCTTGGACCCTGCAGTCTATCTGTTGATTTTCGGACTTACCTTTCTGCTGGTTGATTTTCGAAAATTGAAGTATTGTGTCATCACTCCATTTGAAGAAAAACAGATCAGCCCTTTTGATTCACGAGTTGGTTCCTAAATTGCATATTGACATGAGTATTTGTTCATTGTGAATAAATTGGTAATAAAAATTACAGAATTAGACAAGCCCTTTTGACTGAATTTATTTTAAATCGTATTGGAATAGTAACCGCTCGACCGAATCCATGTGGTAAAGCCTCATCTGTGTGAAGCACAAAAAGATATGCAAGCCCAATCAAGAATCATTTCACAGAGAATAACATTCAATTCTTCAAGCCTCACAAAGAATTAAAAAAGACATAACGAACACCAAAGATACGATAAAAAACGGTTGCACGAGCTCCTTGGTCCCCGTCTTATTTTGTTAGATGCAACTATTTCAGGTGGATTTCAAAGAGTAGAAAGGTACTTTTTCACAAAATCTTGAAATCATTTTGACTTTACTACTAGAAATCAATGAAGATTGAAGTTAGGATATGGAAAAAAAGCACGCCAAGTTGGTGTACTCTGGCCAAGAGTTTGAGCAAAACAGGTTGAGGTGTACAAAATATCGAGGTCTTTATGAGAGGCGACCATGGGCGACAACCTCTTCATTCTGTGATATCTAATTCATGTTATGAGTGTTTGGATATCTAGGAGTAGACAGTTCATGGTGGAGTCTCTTTTTCTTCTTGTCCAATGTAATGCTCCAGGGGTTGATAGTTGATACCCTCAATTGGGCAAAATACCCACATGTTTCTACCCACTCTACCGGACGGTAGGTATCTACCCACTCGCTCCCCAACATCTCCCACGCGCATCGATTGATCGTGACCAAAAAATCTGAAACTTGACAGGTTATCATAGTAATTTAATAGTATTTTTACCTTTTACTTGATGTGATTTTTCCCATTGCATCAACTCCCACCGAAACCGAAACCATTTTGCCAAGACTGCCACACACAAACAAACACAAACCATTAAACCACCAATGAAGACGCTGTTCCTCTGCCGTATTCTCAAGCGACGCCTCAACTGCTAGCAGTCCATAACCATATTCTCTCGCACAGATGACTTTGTCAGCAGAATCATCCCCAAACGAAGACCCAACGGCCATTCGAAACCACGAACGTAACGGTTCCGAAGAACCGCTGCTTCCACAAAGCACGTCTGAACCATCAACACCTCCGCTAAGAGCATGGTCACTCGCCGTAATCATCTTTTACGCAGTTTCAGGCGGACCCTTTGGGATCGAACCGACCATTCGCTCGGGAGGGAATTTCGCAGCCATTTTGGGCTTTGTGCTGTTTCCATTTGTATTTAGCATTCCTGAAGCTTTAATAACGGCTGAATTGGGATCAGCATTTCATTGTCCCAGTGGTGGAGTGGCGTGGGTTGAAGAGGCTTATGGGGAGAGTATGGGGTTCATGTGTGGGTGGTTGAGTTGGATTGCTGGTGCTACGGATAATGCAGTGTATCCCATTCTTTTTTTGGAGTATTTAGAGAGTGTTTTGGGTTATGATGATGATGAGACCAATTTTCTTCGGGGGTGGGAGAGGTTTGCTTGTGTTACTGGCATCACGGTTGTTTTGTCACTGTTGAATTATAGGGGTTTGGATATTGTGGGCAATACAACTTTGGTTGTATGTCTCATTTCAATGAGTCCTTTTG
This sequence comes from Cyclotella baltica, assembly GCA_036939635.1. NCBI lineage: Eukaryota > Bacillariophyta > Thalassiosirophyceae > Thalassiosirales > Thalassiosiraceae > Cyclotella > Cyclotella baltica. The sequence goes on along the minus strand of JALLAY010000273.1, from coordinate 14,127 downwards.
TGGTCATGACGGTTATGAGTATACCAAAGATTGTACCTTCAAGATGGCTACAAATGCCAGAAGTCAATACCGAGACTGATGAACTGTTTGATGATGCATTTGAGACTTCTTCGGGGCCATTGAGTTCAACTGGTTTCGTCACAATGGGTGGCATTTTGTGGCGACCGTATATCAACAATATATTCTGGAATCTCAATAGTTTTGACAGTGCAGCCTCTTTTGCAACGGAGACTGATTGCGTCAAAAAAACTTACACGCGTGGAATCTTTCTTGGTTTAATTATGGTCATCATCTCCTATGTTGTTCCATTGCTGGTGCTGACAGGAGCAACTGATTACTCGCAATCTGAATGGGTAGATGGACAAATTGGTGCTGCATCCATTGCTATTGGTGGTCCCTGGCTTGGAGCTTGGATGTTATTCGCAGCTGGAATTTCAAGCCTCGGCCAATTTGAGGCAGAAATGTCATCAGATTCATTCCAGCTTATGGGTATGGCTGAAAGAGGCTATTTGCCAGAGGTGAGCGACATCAAGTTTGATTTTTAACAAAGACAAGTTCAGGTCCAAACTACTGATGATGCTTATAACAATGGGTTTTCTTATAACATATAGGTGTTCAAGTACAGATCAAAGTATGGGACACCGAGTGCTGGTATTGTTACTGGCACAATTGTTATCATTTGCTTCGGATGGGCAGACTTTGGGCAACTTTTGGAGTTGTTGAATGCAAACTATGCATTAGCTCTGCTTCTTGAATGTGCTGCATTTGTCAAACTGCGACGTACCAGAAGTGAAAGTAAGTTTCATCTATTATATTTTGATATTGTTTCTGAATAAAAACTAACTTTGCATTGTGTCGCTTAGTGGAAAGGCCATATCGCATCCCAATATCAGATACAGCTGCCTTCTTGGTCGCGATACCTCCAACATTAGGGATTATTTTCGTTTTCCTTGTTAGTAATTGGTACACATACCTCTTCTGTGCACTCTCTATCATTGCAGGATTGGCTGTTGTGAAAATAGGAAAGAAAGCGTCATTGATTGTTTCAGAATCAGCGGAAGAGGAAAATGAGGTATCAAGCTGTACTTCTTCATCACCAAGCTTTCAGTGTTCTGACCATACAGGCAATGGTCACAAATTAAACAACTCCAATCGCATGATTTCTTAGAAGCGTTGTGGAATATTAAGCATACTGTTACCAGGATGTATTACTAATGAGAGTTAGTAAGTCGGACTTTAAAAATACTTCAAGACAACCGAATTCAACAAACAAACCAACATTTTTAACCTTTCGCAATAAAAATGCCACACTCATCAATTGACAATGCTTCCGAACGTTGCTTCTCTTGTCTACTGGATTAATCTATTGATACTTTAGCAATTCGATACAACACCGATCACTACCATACTCGATACTTTCACATAAGGTCAGTGGACAGCCTATACGATGAACAAACATCAAAAAAGTTTCATTCAACATCAAACAACATCTATACGTCCCCACCCATTACAATACCTTATCATGGTTCAATGCTTCTTATTCTTCATTGTGAATCCCATCATTATCTTGGTTTCTATCTTTTTTGAATAAGCCAATGATGCCCTCCGTAGCCTTCACTGCTAATCCTGCTGCTGCAATGCCTATTACTACTGCAGATCCAAGTGTTGGGAGTTTGGAGGACGGGGTGGTATTGCCTAATCAGAGTTTGCCCTTGACAAACTCGTAAATGCAGTTGATGACTTGGAAGTGGTCTTTGGCTTCCTCATCGGCGAGACCAATTTTCTGTGTGTCATGTTTGTCTGGGTGAAAAACTTGACACAATTGTCTGTATCTCACTTTTGCTCCTCTACTTGACAAGGAAACTTTTAATTTCAGGCAGGTTAGGGAGGCTTTTAGGGTTTTCCCAACATCTTCTGGATCAAAATGGTCATTAGGAGAGCTTAGTGAGGGGTTGGGCCTGGCTAGCATTTGTTTTCTGGATCTTTTTGTGATATGAAGCAGGGATGTCTTTGTCTTCAGAGACGGTCTTTTTTAAACTCTGATTGGGTGGTTGCACCCTATTACAGGGAACTCCAACTGCAAGTGCAATTTTCAATTTACCCTTCAGTCACTACCGCGCGCAGCTGTTAGTGACTGGTGGGTAAATTGAAAATTGCACTTGTAGTTGCAGTTCCCTGTAGTAGGGGGGTAGTTGGTTTTTTTGTTCTAGTGAGGCGTAAGAGAGAATGTTCTTGTGTGCCGGCGGTTTGGGTTGTTTTGATTTTTTCAGGACAAAGAAACTTAATTTCGATGTGAGTCTCTCGCAATTGGCAGTCAATTATCCATTCCAACTTTTTCTCATACATTGTGTCTTTGATCCAGAAACCAAAGGTAATTGTTATTATCCATGTACCCAGAACTACTTCCAAAATGGTTGGTTTGAGATGGGCTCATGCATAGTAATTTGGGGGCCTTCACAATAATTTTTTGTTTATTGTTAGCACTCCAGATCTAGGTCGAGGGTTATTAACCTCCATGTGGATAACAGGAGTTTTGGGAGGTGTTGTTATCGCGGCACATAGTTTTGCCTATGAAACTTAGTTGTCTTGCACCTTGAGCATGGTAAGTTACAATACCTCTCTCCAATATTGTTTGTTGGTGATGTGTTCATCTCTAACTTCCTGCCATTTTACTCTTTCAATTCTTCCTGCTGAGCGATAAAGGGATACATTCAGTTTATCGAATTAAAGCACTCTCTTTCTGAGGGCCTATGTTTCGCATCCCCACAAGAGTAGGCAGTAACAGTAAGTTAATTGGGATGGCAAGAAAGAAACTGACTGAATTTAATAGCTTCAATATCAATAAAATCATGGTCTCAGATGTTGACAAGAGCTCCCATGCTTTGGGACATGCACCGAATTCTGTCGAGAATGTCTGGTTTGTCTCGGAGGTTATATGCAGTGATGGAGCAGCCGTAAAGTGAAGTCTATGACAAAGCTCAGTAATGTTTGTAAGACAGCTCAAAGATTGTAAATTGAACATTCAACTCCTTGAAAATCAGATCGAGCAGACCTCTACCAGACGAGATGCAGTGTTTGATGTGACGCAATATTTAGGGAAGCAGTTAAGTTGCGGCGACTGGACCTCAGATGGAAAATATGAAGGCAATCACATATGAATATGAATATGGGATGATTATTCTGTTCAACATCACTATGGAGGCTACTTCTTAAACCAATAATTGAATGTGCTAGAGCTGACCATGTTCAGAGCTTAAAATTGAACTATTGCCTCTAAAAATGAATACAATGAGATACCTAAGTAGATACTAGTAAAGTAAAACTCTAAGGTATGAATATAATAACCCACACGTGGGCCCATGAAAAACGCAGTCCCACAAAAGCCCACGAAGACGACGTTCAACATGTTCAACAAAATCAACAAAGCAACAATGAACAATGAACAATGATCTGAATCTATCGTTGCTTCGACGTCCGTCACGGCCGGCCACCGCCACTCACTAACAGCTGATCTTTGACGACCTCTCCTCCTCTATTTCAAGCATAGAATGAGCTCCCAAAACGCCGCCCTCCGAGCAGCCACACAGGCCCGCCTCCGCCATCAACGTTCTTCCTCCCGCGGCGCCTCCTCCGCCTCATCGGTTTCAAAATCAGACACTGATAGAGAATCAACGTCCATTTTGAACTCTACTGATTCAACGATAGTCAATCAAAATGTAGATTCCAACAGGCAAGATGGCAATAAAGAAATTGAATCGGTGACTGATCGTTCTACCAATTGGAATGATTCGAATACAGTGGCACTCCCTCCCCGTCCTAGAAGGATAGTGGATGCCGCAACCAAAGCTGCCAATTCCATGCCCGCCTCCTCAGCCGCCACTTATCACTCACACAACAGCAGTGCACACTCCACTACCTCAGTTCCCACAGCACAGCGGGCAAATCAAACATCCATCCCCGACACGCCAATACACGGCACACCAATCATCACACCAAAGAACTCACTTCAATCCAACATTTACGCCACTCCAAACGCCGCATATGCAGCTTTGCCCAATCGAGATGACACTTCTACAATTGACACTGCAACTGTTGGTGATTACGGTAGTGTAGAAGATCCAAAAACTCCCGGAACGCTAATGAGATCCATTCAAAGATCTATAAGTAAAGAACGCAGTGAGATTGATGGAAGGGCTTTGTTTGATGACAAGGAGAATGGTAGTAATGGCCAAAGAAATAATAACAGCAATGGTGGTTCAAATAGAAGTGGAGCCAATGGTTCAAGGGGGCAGAATGGTACGACAAATGGAGGAACAGATTCTAACAACCTCTCCTCAGAATCAGCAGAAGAATACGAAGAAACCCAAAGCACATCACCACAAACACGCGAAATCAACTCCCACTGCCTCCCCTATGGAACTGAAATCATTCTCCGTCACATTTCACCCAATACACTCGCCTCACTCTCCATCCAACCCATAAACTCTACTGAAATGAACACTGAAAAAAGACAATGTCTAATAGCCAACGAAAGCCACGGTTCCTTCATTGTAGAACATCAACGGTTTGAAATATTATCGACTGATGAGGAATGTACGTATTTATGTTATGGGGATGTGGTTACCCTAAAGTCCACTACGTTAGATCGAGTCCTTGGCATTCAAAAAATGGAAATACTACAAGATGGCGTGGCAGCTGTGGGAGTCAAGGTTGGGTGTTTTCGACGATTTGGGAAATTTCCCCCAGCAGATCGATGGGTGGTATTAAAAGGTGGGGCTAATAGCCTGGTGGAATTGGGACCGGATTTGCCGCATGAGGCTACGGGTGTCCCGGTTTATTCGGGGGATGTTGTCGTGTTACGGAATGATTTTACCGGTGGACTATTGTCATTGGGTGATGTTTTTGAAGTACAAAGTGTTGAAGAGTTGGCACCACAACAAAGTTTGAATGAAGTGACGGGGTGGAATTTGAACCTCATCACCTCGTCGTATCAAATGCACAATGGTGTAGCCTCAACAGAAGAAGATGTCGAGTTGATTGACTTTTTACACAGGCACAATCAATGTCGACCGGGGTACAATGAGAGTTTTCGAATATTGACAGCTGATGTACCCACGTGTCCTGATTGGGTTTATCCCGTGGATGAACGAGATTTGGGGTTTTTGGACGGGAGCTATTTGATGCATCCCAATAGGCATGAGAGCACTGTGGAAGTGGAGGAGGTATTGTGGGGTGATGAGGGTTTTGAGCGGTTGGAATGTGGTGAGAGTTCAAGACTTGCAGATTTGAATGTGGAGGATCAAGAGACTATACTGTTGGAAGAGGTTGTGGGTGCCATGATGGGTTTGGAGGGGCAGTTTATAAGATATCATGTAAGTGGTGATTTGGATACGACTAGTGTTGGAGAGAATGATGCGACTCAGCCGGGGTTTGTGTTTGCTCCTCAATCCTTTACGGGAGGAAGGATTGACATTACTTTGGAAGATATTGTGTCGAGGATACTGCCTTTGGCTTCGAATTATGTTACCGTGAATAATTATGTTCAGTCCAGTCTGTGCAATTACGAGAGTGGAATTATTGCACGGGCATTGTGCGAGGCCATGGGAAAGCTGCTTCAAGAGCATCTTGAGTTTGTTTTGAGTTTAGATGAACAACTCCGCGAGCCAGACAAGGATGGGAAGAAATTGAGCATGACCATGGTTCATGCTCGTACGCGACCGGCTCATCGGACCATGTCAACGTTATATCAGGTTGTGTATGCAGTACAGGGAAAGAAAGGCGGGGATCTTCTCAATTCGTTGCAAAAATTGGCGAAATATAATTACTCCGGAGACAGCAAGTGTAACGAAATACTCATGCATTTGTTGAGCGTCTGTGCAGTGCATTACGCTCGAATGCTCAAGTCTTGGTTGAATGCCGGAAGACTTCACGATCCATACAAAGAATTTATGATTGAAATAACCAACCGAAAGTTTCAATCTCACAGCTTGTCAATGAAAGAAGGTATCGAGTTTGTGGATTGGTGTAGAGTCAATGATATTCATGTCTTTGCCAATCTCGATAGTTCGAGTGAATTCATTAGTCCCAGCTCGACACCGTTTGGAGTTGATCGTCATCGGTCCACGTCGCACATGAGCACGTTGGATAAAGTACATACAACGGGAAGATACAGGAGAGCCATTCATTTCTGTCACGATGGAATTCCTGTTCTGGAAACAACAGAGGAGTCATCTGCAGAAGAAGATGCACGCATCCTAATGAATCCTCTCAAATTATCCAGAAGTATTGATGTAGCCTACCACAAAACCTCAGATGCATTGCTCAAACTGATGCTGGAAAAGTATGATTTATTGGCATCTTTGCATTTGATGAAAAAGTACTTCCTCTTGGACCAAGGAGACTTTTTTGTTGAGTTTGTTGATATTGCCGATGAACAGCTATCTCGTTGCGTCTCCACCGTTTCGCGAGGACAAGTCCAAAATGCCATTGAAACCTCAATTGGACGAACATCAGATTACATCCTTGAATCATCCAGCACAGACCCACAGCAAATGTCAAGTTTGGCTCATGCATCACAACTGGCATCGGCATTGCGCAGTTATTTCATGAAAGAGAGCTTAGTTGAGCAGCTTGATAATGTTCACAGGCAACACGCGAATAAATCCTCCAAGGGAAAAACACGGCAGAAAGAATTGACAGGATTTGAGGCACTTCAGCTCGAGTTCAAACACATTCCATTTCCTACTTCTCTTGTCCTTTCTTATGACCAAATGCGCATCTACCAATTCCTCTTTCGCCAAATATTCTTTGCTAAATATGTGGAGAGGCAGCTTGTGCAATTGTGGTCAGATCATCAGCTAATGAAACAGATGAGTTCTCTCAAAGAGATGAGAAAGACATTTTGCCTACGTCGAAGGATGATACACTTTATTCAAAACTTTGTTTACTACATCAAATTTGATGTTATTGAGCCGAATTGGATAGAGTTGGAAAGCAAATTGATGGCTGCCAAGCGTCACTTTGGAAGTCCAGAGGCATCTCCTCAGGCAAGCGGATCCTTTCCTCGTACAGTCGATGATCTCTTGGCAGAACACAACCAGTTCTTGCTCTGTGTCATCAGACAATGTTTACTAACCAACAGTGACTTGATCCGAGCATCATGCAAAATCATGACAACCTGCCTCCTCTTCACAACCCAAATGAAACTATTCATGGGCACCACCAAAATTGCCCATCACCACGAGACTACACGCTCAGAATGCTCCAATATGCGTCATTCAGGCCTTGCCAAACAAAAAATTGACAATGCGCGTAAATCGCAATTCCGCATTCAACGCGAAGAACGTACACGGCGATGCTCAGAACGTATTTCCAATGAAGTATGTACCGAGAATTTCCAACACATGATTGCTCGATTTGATAATGTCTTTAGCACCCATTTATCAGATTTTATGGCATCGCTGAAATGTAATTATGGGGAGACGAGCAATGATCATTTTACAAATTTGTTTATGCAGCTTGACTACAATGGGTTTGTTACTAGTTCAATGGAGGAAGGGGAATGAAGAATGCAGTGTTTATTTCGCGCTGATTTCATAATCTATCTAAGCTGCATTACCTTCTAATCGAGTAACGGGTGTGTAAACCCTTCGTCAACCTACTAATCCATCTTAGCTTGTCGTAGTTTGTTGAAGGTGTGGGGCTCATCAGGATCATGAGTACTCAAGGAGGTAGCTTGGTATTGGGGAGGTTCTCACCGCGAAAGCCAGTGTTCTCATTTCATTTGGAGTTCTCGTTCTTCATCGAGAAGTTGTTGTTGGCACACGATTTATCAGAAGACCAGGAGCACCATAAATCGAACATCAACTGTTCAGGTCATCTAATTACTACTGCAATTGATATTTCAACCTCTCCGGGCAAATGATAGGCCAAGACGAATTGTCTCATTTCATCATACTTTCATTTGCATCATTTACTCTTGCCTGGTTCAGTGAGAGTCCTCCAAACCTTTACGAGCCCAGAATGAAGGTGATGCCAGGCTTTCCACGTGATGGTGACTTACCAAAACCAGTTGCTGCCGTTTTGCCGCCCTTTGTAGTTACCCTTCCTATACTGATCCAAGCACGCCAAACATATCTTCTGACAAGGACCCTTGAAGGCTACCGATGCAACCTCAAAATATATCAGTATCTTGGCTTCATAATGATTCTTCTGTCGCACATATTAATGCATTCTGTGCGCAAGTATTGTGGGCGCTTTTATACTTTTGATAGATCCATCAAAGACAAACACACTCTGATAACAACAGGCCCTTACCAGTATTTGCAAAACCCAGGCTACCTTTCAATGGTGGGAACAACCTTGGGCATTTGGCTGTTCACTAATTTTATCTTCATCAATATTCTGCCTACAATTATCATTTCAATTGTTCTGTTAGGCATTAAAACAGAGGAAGAGATGCTCCATGATGAATTTGGCAAGAAGTATGAAGAATTTCAATCTACACGATATCGCTTGTTACCTGGTCTGTATTAACATTGACTTACATCCTCATCTTCTGATAGAAGATTTAACAACAGTGCATCACTGAGTGGATTCTATTTTACCTGCAAATAAAATTTACGCCAGTGACCCTTTTGGAGAAAGATTAAATTAGTTTAAATCAATCAGCACAGGCACTGCTAGTAAAAAAATGTGCACCAGCTTTGAAAACACTTGCGTTTCCGTGCAAACCTCACAGTTTGTCAAAGAACAAAGGTTTTTTTAATTCATTGAAATCAATATGAGAAAAGTAACCATTTTTAAATATGCCCGGGCATATTTTTTGAAGGAACTCACAGACTAAAGTCAAAATTAAAGAATGCTACCTGTAACAACAAAGTGTTAATTATTGGATGAGCATGGTATGGCAACGTTGGATAAAACATGTTGAGACATGGAGTGTGCCATTTAATAGGCTCAAGTGAGGAACACCTCAGCATGTCATAACTGACAAGCTAATCAGAAGCTAGATCCAACAGGCTCAATTCAAACTCTCTAAGGCATAAAAGTAGAGCTCTACCTCCAGACCTATTCTGATCGGCAACATTCTGTTCTTTCATCAAGACCAACCAGTCATCTCCAAACACTTAAGCTGGTGCACATTCTAAGGAATTCGATACCCAGCACATTTCCAGATTCCAACAAGAATAAGAACACATCGCCCCGAACGGACACGTGGTCAATACAGTCCTTCATACATATTTCTCATCTGATTCACTACAAGTTTTATACAGGATTTGTTGGAAAACTCTTTGATAGTTGGACAATATTGGGAGCCAAGGCAACCCAATTTAGGCGATTGATTCCTCGATTGTGATAAAAGCAAGAATGTTGCATGCACATCATGTAAATAGATCACTCTACTTTAGAGTCTTTTCTGCCTAAGTTAGGACTGTACTAACAAGATGTTGGTAGTATGGGCCTAACTTGCCTGCACTACCAAAACCTCGTTTGTGCAGACCTAATATAGGTAGAATGGCTCATAGCTCTGAAGTAGAGTGGGAAGGGCTAGTGTTTTGTTGCATTTGATCTCAGAATAATTATTTTAGAGAACTCACTTCTCCTTTGCATTATTTTTAAGCAGTGCCTCCTTGTTCTGAACAAACCCATCCAATCATAGCCTCATGTGACTGACTTATTTGTCTACAATTTCTCCACCAACCATGTCTACTTTCATCCCAACCAAAACTAACCCCGAGAAGAAGCTCAAGCCGCCGCTCCCACACTCTCCTTCAGAGTCTTTTGCCTTTCGCCTAAGGTAGGCCTTTACTAGCAAGGTGTTGGTAGTACGGACCTGACTTAGGCCGAAGACCACTACCATAACCGTATTAATGCAGAGCTATAGCGATTATGGCTTTTAAGTAGAGTAGAGTGCTGCTCACAAAGAATGATTTGAGCATGTTCATCTTGCGCCAGCTGATTCATGTGAAATACGATGACATTACCATGATTGCCTACCCTGAAGTTGACAACACAAGCTCTCCTGCTGGACACATCTACGCAATGTCCATCAACAGGAACACCACTGAAACTAATTATACAACCACCAAGCAATGCATTAACTTCACGACATCTTGATGTGATCAAGAAGCTCATGCTGATGTGGATAATTTTTTGATAGGAGAATGTGTGAATCCTCAAGAGTTGATCGTGATCTCCTATCACGATTCGATGGGTGATGTGATTAATGATGCCTTCAATCCAGCAACCAGTATCTTGCTCAATTGAACCTCAATTATAAAAATCTTCACTTCAAGAATCAGGTACACAACTGCAGTAGGACCAATTTCATCCTTTTGCAGGTTGGCCACCTTACCTTCTGAAATTGTACGAGTGCCAAAACTACTCTACAAGATTCATGTGCAACATTTCAGGAGATCCATTTGCCCTTTTGTAGGCAAATTTCAAGACCCACATGTTGATTCCTACCAGTGTCACTGGACCAGCTCTTCTCAAGATGGCACAGCTAGGTGTAAATGAGTCGAACCTGGATACTCCAGCAAAGTCAAGAACCTGGATAATAAGATGTTGCATTAGGCAAAGAGTCGATTTTCTACAAGCTCCAAGAACAACTGGCCCCAGGATTCATTTCCACTGCCTACAATGTTGTCCTTCAAAGATTCAGATGGCAATGCAGCTGAGCTAGATATGCTGGAATTCCATAACACCATTCTGCTTTGAGCTGGACATTTCTCATTTTTGAGTCTGAGGTATATCTGGATAATATTGTGAATAACTCCATTAATCACCTTGCTCCACCAATCAAAGAAAATTGCTGAGAGTATGAAGGCTCACATTACCTCTAGTGACCTCTCACATAATGATCAGCTTCACCAACTCAATGTACATCTTGCACTTGCAGTTGCAACTGCCTATGAGACCGAGGATAACTCTACTAAGAATCTGGTCAACAGCGTTGTGGCTAACCACACTGCCACATGAGACGTGGTCGGCGATAGCTGGGGCATTGATACATGTTGTAGGTGTTTGATTTTGGTGTGAACACTAATGAGCGAGACTACTTTCAATGCGATGCTGAGAATGTATGTACAATGTTCGCAACATCAAGGATGTTTTGGAACATATACCAGCCATGTAGCTACCACAGGAGTACCCAAAATGGCAGGCGATTCTCAGAGCACCACTGCTGAGTCTCTAGGTAGCAACAGTGACTGAGGTAGGAAGAGGATCGGACCACTTAAAGAGGTAGAGAGGGTAATTAGAGAGACCAGCAAATAATCTAGAGATGTGACATCAAAAAATATTACTTAAGGAAAATGCTGTCATATTCACAATGATGGCGTCATTGGGAGTTGTTTGCTCGTGACACGTCATCACAAATTCCATTGCAAGTGAAAGGCTCTTATAATTTTGGCGATAAAAAACTGTTTTGGGGGCAAAATAGAGAGTTCTAAAAGAGATAGAGGTTCTGAGAGGGCGCACATTTTTTTGCCCCCCTTTTTTGGGAGGTCCTGGTCCTGAGAGACTGATGGGTGCATTCAAATAACCTACTGATGACCTTTCTAAGTGCACAGATAAACCATATCACATGATAGGTATTTTTGCGCCATACTTAGGCCATCGTTGCTGATTACCTTACTTATTTTGCAATGGTTTCTTGATAACACCATACCATCCAATCTATGGACAAGATACTTTCTCAAGGCTCAAGGATATCCACTCAAGCCATCCATTGTGCACAAGGGCAACTAAAGTGACATGCTACTTAAACAAATGGTTGAGGTAGCAGCGGCAAAAGAACATACCTCATGAACATTTGATATTTCTTTGTGACGGACTGCATCCAATGGGGACACATAAAGGTTAAGTACCTTCCCACTGACCATATGGTTGCAGATTTTATCACTAAACTTTTGCAGGGCAGCAAGTTCAGAAAGCTACACAATACCTATGAACTATGAATACTACGAATTTGGCCCAGTTAAAGAAGACAGGATACCAATGAATGTTGCAGCAGATATTGACGACGAGGCAGTAGACCCCGCTAACACTGAGGTTGACAATGATGCCACACAGGAGTGTGTTTGAGATGTAGTTTATGGGAAGAAGGCAAATTGGGCCGACGTGGTATCCAAGATACCAAAATAATTTGAAAAGTGGCCAATGATGAAGAACAGGCCGCCGATGAGAAAAGGATGCAAAGGTTTAACCAGTGAGTCAGTGGGTGAATTTTGAGACCTGGATATGGTCTCACAATTCAACAATAATCCAGTGGTTCAATTAAAGTATTCTACTAACTGCTATGAGTAGTTGATCATCAAGGTTGGGTTTGTTACATGCTGCGGGTTGCTATGAGGGCGTTTTTTCAACAATCTGGATCTGGTCGGGAATTGATTGTTGGATGTGTTTCACCACAAGCGACCAGATATTTCCAGGTCAGACAATGATATAGTGAAATATACGATTACTGTCCGACTCAGGGGTATCAAGGGAGTCAGGTTTCCGGTTAACGAGGCACATTCTGGTTTTGGACAAGACAAGAAAGGTACACGCGAGGCCGGAGTGTGCGACCTCGAGGGAATTACTTGGTGTGGAATGCGACAGTTGGCGAGGAAGGCAACAGATGGTAGGATACTAAGATGGCATCATGCAATGTCACACCCAACGTGCTTGGGTGACCGACGCCAGGCCTCATCAGGCCCAATGTACTAACGACTGACCCTTACACATCACAATCACACACTCCTGCATGATGCATAATCCTACGGATCCTGTTACTCTGACACGTGCCTTGAACCCATAGGCATGTGCCATGACCAAACCCATTGATCTACTAAGATGGATTTGTGTTCTTGTGTTCTGTATCACGAGAGCCTTTGGCTCAGCATAGCTTATAACTTAATGAACCGCTTGTTGATGCAACCCATCACCAAGCCAGGACTGCTGTCATCGATTGTATCTATTCTAACTAATCAATCATTTGTTCGGCTGCACCATTGATCTCCTAGTTCAGCTAAAGGCAGAAGCTATGGGCAAATCCATCGCAAACCAAAAAATCCCATTGGATAGATGTTGCTCTAGATGTTGCATAGATGATATGATCTCACTCAATTTGGGGTGGGCATTCGAAGTCAAACGTACGATATCTACATACCAACTTTTTGGTGAGATTTACCTTTCTCATTACGTTATAAACTTTATGGCATGATAGGTATTTTTTGCGCCATAATCAACCACAATGCCATTTTCATTTCTCTTCTGTACTTTTATCACATGAACATCCTCGCTCAGAGTTTCCCACAATCCAAACAGCATCACACAGTCAGTTTACACCCCAAGATATCAACACCCGTCAACATGCCCACGCCACCCTTCCCCACCGACGCCCAACTCCACCGCACAATGGAGCAAATAATCAGCAACGTAACAGAAGGGAAAATGTCCCTCAGCTACTTCATGTCCATTCTCTCACATCATTTCGGCGGGATCGACATGAGCCCCAAAGAATCAATGATTCGAGATTTCCTCATTGAGGACGAGTGTGAAGGAGGATACACCCTTGATGATTTGGAAGATGATCTGGATGCCGATCCCTCCACTCTACGATTTGCAGTGGGCAACACCGTCATGTGTAGAACCCACGAGGGATGGTTCTTGGGAAAAGTAGTAGCGTGCTGTCAGACTGTGCGTTGTTCGGCCGGGAAGTGTCATCGCCGCATTCCCTACGTTGTTGAATATACCAGTCTTTCAGACGAGGATCCCCCCTGCTTAGTTAGATTTGATTCAGATGAATACATTAAGCCACGAATGAGCCATGTGACACCCGATCCTTCCAGTTACAAGCCCCAGCTTGCCGTGCCTGATGATCCTCTTCATTATCTTTACACGAATATGAAAAGATTTGACTCCAAAACCGAAGATGGAACAAATGTCGCAGACTTGCTCAAAAAGATGAAAATCACTGACAATGCAGAGACCAACCCAGATGGGAGTATCAGCTTTAAATGCAAAGGAAACGGGCAACATATGTCCGCCCATTCTGTGGATATGAGACAGGATCATGTTTTTGGGGCAGACTTAGAACAAAGTGAATTCACTTAAAGTGATGAGGAAGTGATTTTTCAC
>JALLAY010000272.1:0-17564 GCA_036939635.1 Cyclotella baltica | reverse complement strand
TGAGCCCATACTTGTCACGGAGTCTTTTCAGTCTCTTGTGGATAGGCTCACCCCAGATGGTACTGTAGCCGATGCAAAAATAGGTAGCTCTCTTTCGATCACGTTCTTTCTTGGCCTTGGCTGCGGCAGCTGCTTCGGGGTCACTTGATTGATTCACTAGTTCTCTCTCTTCAATGACGTCTAAGGCTTCGCGAAGAGTGGGGTATCTTTCGGGGACTGGTAGTCCGGCTTTTTCCAAGGCCTTGCAGTGGTCTGGATATAGCTGGTTGAGTGGGGTATTCGCATTCTCGTCGTGAATGGAAGTTAGCTTGGCCAGTCTTCGTAGGACACCGTGCGGGATTGATTTGAAGCATGCAGGTGTGTGTGCACTACCTCTGTTGAGGTATTTCAGCAATTGGTTCGGCTTGAGGTGCACCCTGAAGTTCAGATCTTGGTCTCTCCAGAATAATTCGGTATCCAGATAGGGGAAGGACTCCTTTCTGCAGATCTTCACAGCCTTGAGTCGTGGGATCTCGTCAGGAGGGCTATCTGGGTCCCAGATGTCAACAGTGAACTGCAAATGGTGAGAATCGGTCAATTCATTAACTGCATCTTGAAAATGAGTTAGCCAATCGCATACTTCATCAGTTGACTTCTTCTTGTCAAAGACAAGGAGGCCATCGTCGCGATAGAGTCCGTCGAACATCGTCTCCAGCATCAGTTCGACGGTGTTTTCAAGTAGCCATGCAGCTACAAGATCGGCAAAGAAAGCAGACTCGTATCCGCCGATGGTGAGTCCTTTTTCATCTACATCTACCGCTCCTCCGTATTCGTAGTACTGACCCATCGATTGGATGAGGCAGTTCAACATGCCGAATCTCACCATTTCGAGGCATCGTCGGGCTCGTTCTTTATCTTCATCAGGGGCATCCCGAAGGAAATAGTTGACAGCTCGCTCGATTTGGTTGAATTTGACGGAGGGGTACATACTCACGACGTCGAAAGAGATGATGGTGCAGTTGGAGCGAACGATGGTGAGTTTCTCCCGTTTCTCTTTTAAGTCGGAAGCTTGTATGATGGTTTTTCTGGAATAGTTGACCTTATTTTTATCCAGGATATGTCTAATTCCATGTTGGGCGACGTGAGGAAATCCTGCCGTGAAATTCTTGGCAGGAACTACGAGACGGGTGGGGTACTCGCCGTTCTCGTTTTTGTCCTTGTGATCTTTTACTAAAAGTTGGATCGTAAGTATGTTCATCTTGCTGATGGTTTGCTTGATGTAGTTGTGCTCGTCCTCGGACAGGATGTCTTTGAGAGACTCGAGGAAAACTTTTGCTTCTGCTTCGACTTCTTTCAGTCGGTCACGTGAGGTTTTCACGGCATCTTTGGCTAGATGGGCTTGTTTCAACCGTTTGACGGTTTCGGTGGGCAGCAGTACAACAGAGTTTTTCTTGTCGGTAGGACAGGCGACTAGATCCTCTCGTCTTCGGAGATTAGACAGTAGTGAGTTGATTTGGTTGGAGTTTTGATGATGTTTACGTCGGTCGCATTCTTCGAAGCTTTTGATGGCACTGAGAATTTCATGCTCAACTTCTCCTAGGACTGCTTCCACCTCCTTCGGTACTGGAGATCTATCATCGGGACAAGTACCGGGGCCAGGACGTAGTTTGGTACCTAGTCCTTGGTCTTGTTGAGGAGGCTCGATGGGCACACTATCTTCGGTGTCGATAGTTTCTCCTTCGGCTCTGAGTCGTTCCACTAAACGTGCTTTGGAACGTACTGCGTTACGGAAGCGTTTAAGTCCAATTATGGCGTCGGATTTGACTTCTTCAACTGATGGTTCGGGTACATACTTGGATGAAATTCCCTGGGTAACACTTTGTACCTCTCTCTCCAACTTCCGTGTAGAGACTGTTGCCAGCCCCTTGCACATGGTTGTAGATTCGGTCTCAGGCAATCATTATCTAATCTCATCTAGATTTCTTAGTGTTACACACCTACAATGTAAATACAAAAACCACCCGCTGACAACCAAAACACTTCACTTTAGATATAGCTTTTAGGGTCAACCAAAACTTATGTCAAGTATCACAAAGCGCTAGGCGGAGCGAAGTGGAGCCTAGTTTAAAGATATGGTAAGTGTGTAAGTAGTTAATAGAAGTAGTACCTACATACAGTCTTAGTCGTAATGACACAATTTAATCCCTTTTATTACCTTTAAAAGATACAAGTTGACTACTTATCACATGAAGAAATAATTAAAGTGTGATCCTTCGCATGTTAGGCTTCTTACAACTCGTGTTTTTTCCCCAAACAGCCCAGGAATGACTGGTGTTCACGAACAATGCAATAATTGAATGGATGCGAGGTTATTAATAATCTCAAGGGGAGTTGGTCTTGTATTCTTTTAATCATTGTACCAAACTCAACAGTGATTCATGTATTTATTCACTAAAATTTTACATTTAGCTGCCAATATTAAGTGAATCTTTAATGCTATGTCGACGTTGGAAATGAAATATTACCTGAAACACGTTTGTGTTCAATTTTTTCTTTTTTTTGTTCCCACGAATCCATGAATGTCCAAGTCATTGGGCCCTTCACAGACACCTCATGACCGCCAACATTCTTTCGTGACGCAGAAACAACATGGCACAAAGCAAACACGTCATACGTCACTTCAACCACCGTACTCCACCGTATCACTTTGTCAATGACTGCAGTCTACAGATTCACATGAAACATGTGTATCTCTATTTTCCTCAGAACCGTCCAACCGGGACTACCTTTCGATGACCAAAAAGCGCAGAGAAGCCCGCCTCGCCGCACTGCAAAACTGCCGGGATCGTCATGAAAAGGACAGTTTCGCATCGCAACACCGCAACTCCAACCCAACCAGGACGACTTCAAACAACAACACACTTCACAACAACATGAGTATCTAATGATTTTCAATTAGTCACATGACCTCGTGGGGTTTGCAATCGTCCCCGCATTCAATACCAGCGACAAATACGACCAACCGAATGGACGATGGCATAAAATGGACAACGGCGGTGGCGCTATAAAGCAAATAGTCTCATCGTGGGGATCCGGTATACGCAAGAGCATCAATAATCGTCGACGCAGCACGCAAACAACCATGTCGCCGTGGAACCATAATTCGAGAGGCATGAGCATCGACAAGAGCAGTATTCATGGGAGTAAGAACAGTCTTCATGGGAATAGTAATGCGCGCTTCAATAATTCGGAGCCGTGTGTGCATGAATTGGAAGAGGTGAAGGTGAAGAAGCCGCAGCATGAGCTGGCTGCGGCTGAGCCGCGGAGGAAGCGGGCGACGGGGAAATTGGAGCCGATTAAATCTTATCTGCGGTTGTCTAATGTCGACCCTCGTCACTCTCGTATCCTCCCTCGATTAGATCCAGGTGTGGAGTATGCAATGGGAAATCTGACGGTTAGCAAGTCAGCCACTTATCAAGTTGAATCTAACGGAGAGAAGTTTGAGGGCTTTCAGCACTTGTTCCTTGATGACAAGTTAGGTAAAAACTTCCAGCAATCTTTTTACGAGGATACAGCTAAGCCCCTGGTTGGTGAATTTGTACACAGACAACGTAATGTCTGTGTTATTCTGCATGGTGCCGAGGGGAGTGGCAGAAGAAGAGCCCTATTTGGGAATGCCCTGGGTCAAAACACAGGTAATGCTTCAAGACGGTCAAGTCTTCGGTCAAGTCAAAGTTTTGGGTCAAGTCATGGGCTTGTTACTGCAACCGAAATTGATGACTTGAGTTCTTTGGGCTGTGATGGTGTTTCTGATGTCAACAATTCCGCGTCCTTAATTGTTGACAGGAGAGTCTCTGCGCCCCCTGCTGAGGTTTCATTTATTAAAGGTTCTTCTTGCTGCTCCAGGCTGAGTGAGACTGATGCATCCAAGAAGACACTGGGGATAACAATAGATGAAGAAGATGGCATTATCCCTCGAATGCTTGCTGAAACCTTCAAGTCTTTGAATCATCAATTTCCATCATTCTCTGTTGCTTCAGGCAAAAAAGACAGACCACAGTTGATCCCCAAGAATAAATCAACTTCCCGCTGCCGCCTTCAGACTTTGTCAAATTTTCTTACCGATGACAGTCCTAACACATCTGTTGAATTCTACAATGGAGAGAATGATATCAAGTCAAAATCATTACCAAATATTACAGATGGAGTAGATGAAGGTGTATTATCTTTACGTATCTCGTGCATAGAGATTGTTGACGATTTAGCCTCTGGAAAGTGCAGCTTAAACGATCTGCTAGATTACTACAAGGTCCCCGATGACGACGTTTTTATTTCTTTTGGGGAGTTTGGTGAACCCTTGACTTCTCTCCTCTCAGTGGACAACATTAGACATGATGATACTACGGGCATTGTTTTTATAGAAGATGCCATTGAGATGCAGTGTCAAAGTTATGCTGCAGCAATGGAATGTCTAACAATGGCCGAGGAGGCTCGGCAGAAACGAGCTGCAAGTCTAGACGAAACAATGTTTACTGACAAGTTATACCATACAGTCTACCTCCTCAGTCTCCAGCATCAAGACGAACGGACGAAAGGGACAACCATTTCACATCAAATTGTTGTTGCAAGATTAGACGAGAGCATGTCCAATTCTGCATCTTTAGCGTTGCATTCATCCTACTTGGCATTAAGCAAGATGATTGAGGATGTAGCCACTAATTGTTCGATGGCTGCGGCTAACCGTCAAAATGCACTGACAAAATTACTGAGAGAGACCATTGGAGGAGAATGTTGCACAATTGCAATTGGCACAGTTAATTCAGAGAAAGACAATGACCCTTTACCAACGCTTCGTTTAGGACAAGCCATTTCATGGATGTACAATTCATCTGATAAAGCACTTAACATTGACCCACCCAAGATTGATACTACAGATCGCTCAGTCAAGTCCCGAAACTTCAAACATTCGAAGACAGGGAATAATGATTTTGCTCTCACAATTAACTCTTTTGATGGCCCAAAAAGATTATCCCAGAATAGCAAAGGTGATCGAAAATCAGAGGAAGAAGCTGCTGCTGCTAATAATTGTCAATCAATGGGAGACGTAATACACGTGACAAAGCCAACTTTTGCTCCGATTAAGAAATTTCTTGATGACAATTCAAGTGGCCGTCGTCGTGTTTCAAAATCTTCTCTCGATGATAGTCTAGCTCGTTCTCTGGATTCGGGTTCGTATAGATCTCATGGTGGGAGCGATGCTACTGAGCACAGAAATTCTTTCCTTTCAGGCGTATTGGCAGAGTCTGAAAATCCATATGCCAAGCGTTATGCAGCAGAACTAAGCAAAAGTATAAGTAGCCGTGAATCATTTGAAGCTCTGTTTCAAACAGCAAATCAAGATTCACTTCATGATTTATCTCACAATCCGGTGGAAGATGCAAAATTCTACCTTTCAGAAATCGAAGCAATGGATAACAAATTTGATGCAATAAATGTTGCAGATCCAAAGAAAAACACCTTTGATCCTCAATCAAACTGGCGAGATGAGTCAAACGAAATCGAATGCAATATTAAAAACACACGACAAAAGATGATGGACCGTATGAAGGAACAGTCTGCAAGAAAGCCATCTCAATACGCCTATGACATGACCCCTGAGCCGCCATTTGAAGAAAATGATAATCGATTCCCTCCTGAATATGTGAGCATCGAGATTTCAAGCCATGCTTCTTCAGAGAGATATCAGTTGGAAATAAATGAAATGCAGCAGACACATGCCTTGGTTGTAGCGGACATGCAGAGAGCATTGAAAGCACTTCAGGCAGAAAAAGACGAACTTCTTAAGGAAAAGAATGACAACATCTATGAACTCCAACGTGCGAAAGAGAATATTATCCGATTGAAAACTGGGCATGAATTATCTAGCTCAGGGCAATGCAAAGGTGAGAATTTGCTGTTCAAACTAAAATGCAATCCATGAACATGTCTTCTGATAAGATACTATTTTTATATTTGCAAAGCTGGTAGCACTGTTTCGCGGCGGGCATCCTTATCCAGTCAAAGTAAATCAAAGGTCCCTTCTGCGAAAAGCTCGTCAAAGAAGGCGAGCGGAACCATGCCCATTCGGGTTTTCCTTCGTGTTCGTCCCTTGAATAAGCTTGAAAGGCACCGCCGAGGACACTGCTGTATAGATGTCCGATCTGATTCAAACTGCTGCAAAGTAAAGTCTCCTTTTAATGAAGATGATGAATCAAAATACAATTTTGATAAAGTGAGTTTATGGTTTAGGTCGGAATGTGGTTATTATGTGCCTTGCAGTGATTATGCCTCATGAGTGCTCTGCAACACAGGTTTTTGGAAATGACTCAAGTCAGGAAGATATATATTCTTGCACTGCCGAGGTTTGCCTACCCAAGTTCTTAGCAGGCATTTCTTGCTGGGTTCTCCTTTATGGATTGCGATCAAGCGGGAAATCATATACTCTTGGCACATCTCCCCAAATACCCAGCCAAGCCGAGCAAAATGATGAGGGCATTATCCCCCGTTTTACACATGCACTCTTTCGAGAGATGAATAGATCTGATGAAGTCAACACTTTTACTCTTAAGTGTTCTGTCCTAGGACTCCACCTGGAACAATTTTTTGACCTGCTAAACCCACAAACGAGACATGCTCCTTTTTTGAGAGAATCACCTGAAGGTATTCAAATTCTGGGCGCTACTGAGGCATATTGCTTTGACAAAGCAGAGGTTATGTCATTGGTCCAGAGAGGCCATGCATGCCGCGACAGCTTGTCATCGAACATGAATTTAGATTTGAGATACTTTCATACATTTGTCATCTTTACACTGGATCAATTCAACTCAGAATCCGGCGAACGCAGCAGCTCCAAGATGTGGTTTGCCAACATATCTGCATGTCACTCGGTTGAAGGTACTTCGAAAAAGACTGAAGCACGTGTCTTCCAGCGTAGCTCAAGTATTTTGCTTAGTTTTGTTGACTCTTTGAACAAAGGTTCTGCACCAAATGATTGTAGTGCATCAAATCTTTCTTACTTACTCAAAGATGCTTTCACTGGAAATTCTTTTACAACAAGCTTGATTAGTGCATCTCCGTCTCCACTTACAATATCTGACACTGTTAAGGCTCTTGAATTTGGAAAAAAGATGCAGAGGATCAACAAAACGAAAGAATATCGTCATTTCAAAAGTTTGGGCAATGAGATGAGCATTGAGGAATTGAAAACCAAGTACATGAGCGCTCAAAGCGAAGCACTTGCATGGCGACAGCTCGCAGACTCTCTCACTAAGAAGACTCTTCAAATGGAGCAGGTTCTTGGTAAAGAGAGACAAAAAGTGGAGGGCCTCATTGTCGAGAAACAAGTCTTGCAAAGCCAGGCTGATACGAATAACCTTGATTCTAATACCCTGGGTGATCCACTTTTCATCTTTGATGAAGACAATGATGATTGTGAAGGCCAGGATGTGGTGGACTCAAGCACCAAATACAGATCTGAGAACGATAGCATAAAATCCAATACTCGCAAAAGCAGAGACTTTTTTGATAATCGCGCTCGACACAAAAACTCGTCAGCTTTCATAACTTCAATGAGTGTGTCGACTGGTGCGGCATCTGCTTTGGCTGCTGAAATTGAAGCTGCCGAAGCTATCCCCACTGGGCCTCTTGAATTAACTGATGTGGATTCATTTTATTTCTTATCAGAAATTGAGAGTTCATATCCGAAAATGAATGTTTTGCGAGGCAGCCAACCTGTTAAAGCCAGTAATGCAACATTAGAAGAATTACTTCATCTACAATCACAACTTCTACCACGAAAAGGACCAAAGACTGCACCGGAGGATTAATAGCGCTTATGATCATCTTTCACAATCAGCAATTCATATCAATTGGAGCCAAAACCAATTTCTTTATAATCAATTTTGTGCCTACAGAATAATTCAACATAAGAATTAAACCCTTACTATGGAACTGGATTGGCAATAACTCTGAGTCAATTTCAAAGTAAGCTATCTAGTTGTTGGACCTATGTGCTGGGTAGCCGAATTATTGGCCACCCTCCTTCACCTCAATCTAGACCTTATCTGTTGAAAACACAACATTGTAGCAACCCGAAGCAGGCAATAAACCCAACTTTGATGATCAACTATTTGCAGCGGTGAGAGGAATACTTTATTAACTGAAACTCTAGACTATTGTTGAATTGATAGACCATATCAAGATCTCACAATTCATTCTGCTACGGCTCTTCTAGCCAATGCCTCATTGATGCCCTAAGCCCCCAATTTGGCATGCTAATTTTTCAATCGGAAATTTGTGAAATTACTCAACGACTGCAATCACATTGAGACAAATCTTCTCCACTAATTTATGCACGGTCATGAAGCGAGCAACATTTAAACAAGATTTATTTACAATAACCATTTAAGACATAACTAGGCTCCACTTTGCTCCATCTAGCACTGTGCGAGGCTTAACAAAAGTTGTTGGTTAGCTAAAAAATATTGGCTGGTAATAAAGGTGACATTCTATAATGCTAGTGTGGTGTTTAGGTAAGAGTTGAAGCTACTTTAGAATTCATCAAATACATGTTGACACAGAATTAGGATAGTTCTGTGTATGCTAAGTACTTGCTCACTAATTCCAAGTTATTGTTGTTGCATAGATGTTGTCATGTTCTAATTGTTTACTTAAGCATCTTCTTGTGGAGAAAGTTGATTGTTTCGTGTCCTGAATTCACCTTCACTGGTCATTTGAAAGCAACAGGGCACAAATGAAACAGACTTGGCATGTAATATTCATTCACGAAAAAAATATATTTGTTTTCCTGTTCTCTTCCCCCCGTTCCATTGGTGAGTCAATGAGATTTTACTTTTTGGTAACCTGAAGATCAGATAATGAATGAATGAATTAGTATTGGGGTTGAACAATCTTAAAGCATCAAGCCAATTGAAAAGAAGACTCACAACAATGATACATTCTCCATTTTGGTTTGATTTGCATAAGTGGTGGAAAAGTTGATGGTGATTGGAACCTGTCTTAGGTTCCGTTGTAGTTTGTTTGTGTTGTTCACTTCAAACAAATTGTAAAGTGGTGTGGAGATAATGCAATCGTTTAGATACAAAGGTTTTTGATTCATTAACTAACAAAAAAGATGGGATGCTTACTTAATTGTGACTGATTATTGTTGAAAGAGGTGGGTTGTTGCTTGACAAATGAAAGTGAGGGAAGAAAGAATTGATTCGATTAGATACAATGCTTCTAGTTTAACAATGACTATAAAGATTGTGACCCATCTTTTTATTGACTGTGTAAAAATTGTTGGAGAGGCAATGTTTTGTTTCTAACTCACGATAAGTTAATATTATCAGTGGTTGAGTGGGTTGAGACTGAAGCGATGAGCAATGAATCGACGAACGAATCAAATGGGGAGTGGGGAGAACAATCAGAGAGTCTTGGGTCCTAAGTTTTAGCATGCACCGGAACAAACTTCGGGACATTATGTCAACAAACGTTAGAAAAAGTCAGTGTTTAGTGTCAAAAACATCGGTGGTTTTCAATTTTGGGGTAATGACAATAACCACCACAACAAGCTCTGCTATTTAAAAATTAATGTTGAAATCCAAAAACGTTAAGTAACTACGATTAGCTATGCATCATTCAAGATTATCATTCACAATCAACACAAAAGGCTATTATCCTGCATGGAACTCCACGCTGAATTCGAATAGAACATCAGCTTTGGCTAATAAATGTTTAGAAAACTACAAAAAAGACATTTGATGTCAAATGTACAGTACCAGAAACACTTTAGCTATTATTCTAAACCCTCAATGCTTCATTCAATGATCCAGAAAGTTTTAACACAAAAACTAGATCAAGCTCAGAGACAGACCATCAAGAAAACTAACAATCAAACAACAAAAATCAGACAAAACAAACAAACCTGAAAAGCCTTTTTCCATCTATACCCAATTGCGATGATAGTTGATCCAAAAGACTAACACCATTATTAGAACCATGTCCTCTCAATGAATTAAAATAAGTCATGTCTCACAAAATTAGCTCTATATGAAATTCCATTGCCCTAAAACCATAGTTGAATCTCCAATAGGCCGCCTCACTGCAATAAATCACGTAGAAAACATGTTCACGTAGAAAACATGTTTTGTCATGAGATGGAAAACAAATGGCAGTGTAGGTGCCATTGTAAGTATTCGCAGAGGCAATGATGGAGCCAGAGTGTGGCGGTTGCAATTTTCTTTTGTCAGAAGGTGGTGGTTAAGCTTCAAGGGCATTGGAGGTAAATCAATTCTGCCAGTGCTGCCAGAGGTGCAAGAAACTGAATATTCTCTAGCAAATATGCCATTGTTTTATATTCTTACAACCAAATTAGAGAACAGAATATATACTACACTGACCAAAGCATAATTCTGATCTCCAGATCATTGGCCACTGATATGGCTCTTTGGTTATTTCTACCATGATGAACTTTTTGGACTTTTCGATTGTGAATGAGAAGTTATCTTGGTTTTGATTTTTTTGGATTTTCATGTGTATTAGTTGGCATAATAACTCATATTCTTTGATCTTTGATTATCGAACTGCTTTCACAGCCTGTTTTTGTCATAGAGCCTCCTGCAGCATCCTCTGTGGCCTCATCCATCTCATTGAATCTTTCAACCCCCCTGTTGACAAATATCTCTTTTATTCTGCTTACTCTGGCTTTTCATTACTAAGAAGTCCACCTGCTCAGGCACTCAGTCTAGAATTAGGACTGGAATTAAGATGGATATGCAATGATTTATCAATGTCTCTATTAAATAGAAGAAGTAAGCTAACTGATCTCACTTCTTCTTTACACTACTTTAATGTTAGATGGATGAATCTTTTTAATGTCAGATGGATGAATGTTTTTAACATTAGATGTATGGATCTTTTGAAGCTCTTTGTGTATTCCTACGATCTTCATTCAATCCCATATGGTTTGTCTTGGATCTTTGTGGATTTTTATGATTTGGTCAGTCCTTCCCAAGATTAGTTAGTAGATTCACTATATTGCTACTTCCATCCATTCCCCTTTCATTAGAGTATACTGTCTGCGTCAATTTACCCATTGCTTCATTATCTAATTGCTTGGATTCATAATATATGCAGACTTAACTGGTTGCGGAAGAGGCAGTTTTGAAACAACATATTTCATTGCATAATGACATGGGTGAACACATCAATCAAGGCAAGGTCTTAATTTTCTCATCATGTTAGAGCAGCAAGTCTTGTGGTCACATGTTGATGAATTAAAATACAAGCAAAAGCTTAGACAATAATCATTTAGTGTTACAGAGAAAGCTCAGAAAGTTTTGCCTTAATGCCATCAACCTCCCGTTGCATCGAATCAAGCAATTCTTGTGGGTTGTTGTCACTCTTCTCCATCAAGTCAGCATACATCTTTGACTGCTTATCAATTGTTTTCTTTTTCTTCTTAATCTGACCACCAGAGACAGCTTCACCATTTGCCATCGTAATGGGCACCCCAGCTTCATCCCATTCCTTGAACTCCTCTGTTCGGAACAAATCTTCTGGCTTTACCATGCTGCTCTTTACTTTTTCCAATTCCTTCTCCTTGGCAACCAATTGCTTCTCAAGCTTGGATATTTGTATTTCTTTCTCCTTTGCTGCCTTTTCTTCCATCTCGCGCATCATGACCTCTGGATCTTCCAAATTCCACATGGTACCCGTTGGACGATCTTCGAGGCGTACTCCCAACTTCGGCAGAACTTCATCACGCAACCCATCACAAATTTTGAGAATGGAGTCAATGGCAGCCTTTGCATCGCCACCTTTGGCCGCTTCCAAGGCTGCATTTCGGACACTTTCCCGAAAGGTGACCATGGCACCAATGTATGGTTCAGATCCAGTTCCACCTCCAGAGTCACCTTTGCCATCACTGGCACTTCCATATCCAAAGTCATCTGATCCATCCACAACACCAAACACCTTCAAAATCTGAGTAATGTAGGTGGCAATAGCTCGCAACAACAACACACAAGGTTTGGCATTCGGTGTACGCAGATAAGCATTCGCCTCATTAATAACCTTGAGCATTGCCGTCATTGCATCCTTTGTATTGAAATTATCCAACAAACTCTCATGAACCAACTGCCTCGCAGTCAAATAAGCATCACTCAACTTTTGATCAGCATCACCCATTCTCCATCCCACCTCTTCACTCAAGTAATCATTCCTAACCAATGCCTCCACCTCCCTAAAAAAGTTTTTAAACGTAGTCTCCTTACTCCTCGCATCATCAATAGTCTGATCTGAATAATTCATTGGCTGATCCCACGCCTGCAATAAAAACATGATTCTAAGCTGTCTCGCGGTGTTATGCTCCAAAGCCTGACGAATGGTAATAAAGTTCTTGAGAGATTTAGACATTTTCAACCCCTCAATGTGCAAATGACCCGTATGAGTGAAGTAATTGACCCATTGATGACAGCCAAAGCACGCTTCTGACTGGGCCAGTTCGTTATCGTGGTGGGGGAATTTCAAGTCTTCACCGCCACTGTGAATGTCAACAGTTTCACCTAGAATATCACCGGCTACAACGGAGCATTCAATGTGCCATCCGGGTCTACCGGGTCCAAACGGCGATTCCCAAGCAGGTTCTCCGGCCTTACTGGCTTTCCACAAGGCAAAGTCATTAGGATTGCGTTTCTCACTTCCAGAGTTGGAAGCCAAGGCTCCTTCACCCTCGGCCATTTCTGCTTCAGTAGTAGCAGCTCCTCCCGGTCCAGCCGGGTTCAACTTACGATAGTTATGACCTGCCTCATTAAAAGCATCAAGGCTAAGATACACAGACCCATTGCTCTTATACGCCAACCCTTTGTCAATAATGGTCTCCACAAAGGCAATAATTTTGGGTACATACTCCGTAACTCGTGTGAGAACATCCGGCTCACGAATTCCAAGTGCCGTCATGTCTACCATGAATTCACGTTCGTATTTCCTAGCGTGGGCGTTGAACACTGCATGATCGGTGATTAAATGTCCTTGTTCTCGGTCTAGTTTTTCAGCCAGGACGGATTTGGCAGCCTTTAGTAGACGAGTGCGTGCATCTTCCCCGGTGTAACCGCAAGCTTCTACAATGTTGGCCTCGTCTTTATCCAAATTCTTCCTCTTTACCAAATGCTGCTCCAATAACCCCTCCTGTTCCGTCCTTGCCCTCGAATCATTCTTACTCTTTGCCTCCTCAACAGCCTTTTCAATAACAACCCTCTTCTCATCACTCTTCCCCTTTGCCTCCTCCAAAGCCTCCCCAGCCAAACTCTTCAACCTCTCAAAATCCACATCGTTATCCTCCTCAAGCCTCCTCATCAACTCATTCTGCCTCGCCCTCAAAATAATCTTATCATCAATATCCGTAGTATTCACCTGATACAACACATTGTAATGAAAATAATCCGTCATGATTCTTCTCATTATATCAAAACTGAGGTAGGTACGTGCATGACCGACGTGGGAGGAGTCGTATACGGTTGGACCACAGGTGTACCATTTGACGTGGCGGTGTGTGTGGGGGATGAAGGGTTCTTTGCGGCCTGTTAAAGTGTTGCGGAGGAGGAGGTGGCCGGAGGCGATGGGGTCGGAGGAGGGGCGGGGGGGATGCCATGGGTGGCGGTTGGAGTTGGATGTGGGGGGGAGGTAGGAGCCTGTTCCGGAGAGGGACATGGTGGATTTGGTGGTTTTGGATCTTTAGTGGATGTTGTTCGGCTCGCCAATGGTTTGTTTCTAGTTTGAGCGCCACGTGGAAGCTATCATGGGGCTTTCATCGTAGGCTTTAATTTTTGTGGGCTCTGGTTGTTGTGTCGACTTTACGTTCTCAAGGATGAAATCCTTTTATTAACAGAAGTAAAACATTAGCCATCTAATATTAAAGGCCCTTCCGACGCCGTCCCCCCCATCCACAACAACCAAAAAGAGAAAATACCTACCACACACAACAGCCTCATGGCGCTGTCGGCTGTCGCTGCCGTTATCTCCATAGTAAATGGCAACCTAAAGTGGCTATTGCTTGATTACTGCCAGCCTTGGCCTTGTGTGCACCAAAGCGATAATATTCTAGCTGTGTTGGGGCTGTGATATAAAAGTTGATTAAGTGTAAACTTCAGTTCGGCTTAAACCGCAGCAACAACAACAATGCATCGCATAGTCCGCACCATCCCAGCTCTAATCTTATTCATAGCCATCAGTTTAGGCTCTCAAAACAATAATGTCGTTTCAATTTCTGATAATGAACCCCCCGATGATGAGACAATTGATCAAATGCGGGCCAATGACATGGAGATCGAGGCTGGTTTCACCCGAGAAGAGGATGAAGGAGATGAAATGAGCGAGCAGGGAGACGATGAAGTGGATCATGTTGTAGAGTTAGAGAATGAAGCTTCGGTTAATATCCCGATGGAGGAAATGAGAGATATTGAAGCTGAAATTAATGCAGGATTTTACGAGGAAGAGGACGTAGAAGTTTTGGATGATTATGAACCAGACTTGAGTCAGGAGTACGGCCCGTCTGATGAAGAGATCTTAGAATATCTCATGACCAGTGACGCTGATTTTTATCAGGAAGGGTTTATAGAGATTGTGGACGATCCTGAACCAGAAATCACTCAGCAGGAACAGGAGCAGCAATACGACCCGATGGGACTGCAGACTTGGTCAGATGGTAAGTACTTCTTATTTGAAAGCATGTAACTACCATTATCTGACTTTATTTAACAAGATATGTCTTATCTTTCTTTATTTACTGCAGAGAATGAGTTTATACAAGCTCTAGTCGGAGGACGTTTAGTCCTTGTTATCATCACATCTTCATCATGTAACAAGGGGAAAGAAATCATGCAATATGCAGTAGAAGCAGCTGCTTCAATAGATGAATTATTTGCATCTCCCGTTTTCATCAACAGTATCTTTGGAAAATTGAGTCTAGATCCATCAGCGTTGTTAACGAAACCTCTGATTGGTGTCATGGACTCTGAAACTGTTCCCTCTACGCTCATAGAAAGCTTGGGTGGGGTGACTGCTTATCCTACGTTGAAATGTGTGTTGACATTCCCGGATATAGAACAATCTTCAGAAAATTCAGGTAAAGATGATACAGATGAAGATATTGTAATGTGGGATTACATCGGTCAAAAAGAATCAGCGTATGATTTATTTGAATCAGTATTGATGTATTGGTACAGATTTGTCTTATCAAATGCATTAGAGGGGCATAGAAAACATGTCACGGCCGTTTCCTTGAGGTCACCCGTTTTCTCATTTGGGTCTGTGGGGCAGCTGGGAGATTTTTTACAACTTCATGGTGAAATGTTGATGCGGCCAGCACATCCGAGATTTAAACAACAGTCGAAACACCCACTGTTGTCGGAAGTGTTTGACTTTCTCATGGGAGGAAAGCATAGGGATTTCTCTGGGGTTTTGCATACTTTAGCCAGAGATGATGGTGATCAAAACCACCAATGTATGAATGATGAACAAATTGACGATGA
Organism: Cyclotella baltica; assembly: GCA_036939635.1. Lineage (NCBI taxonomy): Eukaryota > Bacillariophyta > Thalassiosirophyceae > Thalassiosirales > Thalassiosiraceae > Cyclotella > Cyclotella baltica. The sequence goes on along the minus strand of JALLAY010000272.1, from coordinate 2,016 downwards.
AGATTGCAACGAAACCTCTGAAATAACTCAAGAGATTGACCCTTACATTCTGCTAATACAATGTCGAACAACCAAAGTTAAAGATGAGAATCTTCCCGAAAGTGAGTTGAAGGCCAAACTGGAATTTGATGAACTTGCCGAGGAAATGACACATAGAAGAGATGTTGCATTCTTCTCATTGCTAGATGAACCAATCTGCAATAAGTGGGCAGATGGGATTGAAACAGGCTCAAATGGTGCTGTTTTAGTCATTAGAGCTAGACGTTATGTCTCTTACTCCGTAACAGAGAACTTGCATGAAAATGATGGACCTAGTCAATTCCCTTTTGATCATAGACCAATACGCGAAGTTCAAAGCATCAAAACAAACTGGGAGGAGGCATTACAAAACCCACCCGACACTTTTTTTGATGTTGCACTCAGCGCTCTATTTGAAAAAGAATTTGATGACAAAGCCACAAAAATGAGTACATCAGAAGATCCAATGGATGCCAGCGATTTCGTTAGCTCCAAACTGGTGCCTTTCATCATCACAGAGACAACACCTACAGTCTTATGGTTTGATCGACATAGAACTGCACAACTCGCGTTTCCGTGGTATAGGAAGACTCATGCCGTATTGGTTTTGGACATTGGGCTAAATCATCAGCAATTGCAAACTTCATCAACCAGTCCATCCGTACCTACGTCTGATTCTAATGGAGTTGATATCCTTGAGGAGCCAATGTGGCCATCAAAGCTGAATCGGTCCTTAGCTGCAGCTCAACTCCTGTCAGACCAACAGCAAGCCATTCAACTATTTTACAATGCTGCACTTTCCCATCGTGTTAAGCACCCTTTTGAAGACGTTGTGTTCTTAATCATTCCTAGCAGCGAAACGAGAATACTCACGAAATTTGGGATTGATATTTGGACCGGACTAGATGAGGCGCTATTTCCATCAAAGCAGCAGAAGAAAAAGGAGGAATTTGTAGAGACTGACAATGTCGGTTACTGTTCCTCTGGCATGTCAAAAAATCGCAGTATCTTGCCCGTCATGATATTAACTGATAACTCCCATCGCTCAGGGATACAGTCTAGCAGGCGTTACATGTGTTCTGGGGATATTCTAGCAACGTCAGAAGTGTCTTCAGAAGAAGGCGGTCCCATTGCACAATTTCTTGACTCATTCATGGATGGAACAATTGAGAAACCTTTTGTCCGGTCAGATGATTCTCAACCTTCCAATGTTCCATGGTATAGTAATAAAAATCAAGCAAATGTAACGGTCTTGACAGGCAACAGTTTCGAATCATTGGTAATGGAACGCAAAGATTCACACTCAATGCTTCTTATGCAGTCAATAACATGTGGGCATTGCAAACGCTTCTCTATTTTGTGGAATGAATTTTCTAACCTGATACAAGCCATGAATTGGGGTGATGTCATTGAGGTAATGAAGATTGATGTATCTAAGAATGATGTTCCTCACGACAAAGTTGAAGTCTGGGATGTGCCATCTGTTTATTACTTCCCGGCTTTTGAGAAAGAAAATCCAATAGAAGTGACTTGGGTTGGTCCAAAAGTAAACCCACAGCATGATTATGATGAGGGACTTAGCTGGATAAGAAGTGGGACGGATTTGGTTGAATGGATTATTCGTCAGGGGAAGTTAGATATAGAGCTTCTCATTAGATTGGATGAGTCAAAAAACAAGCCTCAACATGGTTCGGTGAAGGATGACACTGAGCCATCATTAGGCCACAGCAACGACAACAATCTTTGACACACTCCTTCTTAAGGTTGTATAGACTCACTATCCCCAGCATATCAATTTTGCAGGCGTGCTGCCTACTTAACACCTAGCCAGAAATGTAAAATTTACCCCACACTTAGTCTAACATTAAGTATTACGTCAATGGATCCATGGGTGATGGGACTTTTGGTCCAGCATCACTTCTTTCTTTCATTCCACAAATACTTTTACAGAATCTGCTTAGCAGATACCCTAGTAGATAGCCTATAATATTAAGTATG
>JALLAY010000271.1:0-17585 GCA_036939635.1 Cyclotella baltica | reverse complement strand
GTGCTTTCTATTTAAGCCCATTTCCGAGGACCATAAGTTTGAAAGTGAGGACGATGGTGACAACTTAAGTCAAACAGTTGGCGTAACAATGTGACAGATGGACAACGAGAAGCGGCTAACAGCGACAAACTTAAATTTTCACGCACATATTCCCGCTTTTCCGGTACGTACTATTTATTTGGTTTGTTCCAGACGACTAGCTACGTACAGACGACGACGACGACGACGACAAAGTAAAACCATGATGACCGACCGCTGATGCGCAACTGCTTCCACTTCACTTTTTTTGTTCGATAAATATTCATGGAAGGAAATTATCCGATCTGCTGATCTAGACGTCGACACTTTAATTCGATACACCGATCTGTCCTCGGCAGCTCACAAACTTCCTATTATTGTAAGGCCGTGGGAAACTCCATCGGAGACAGCTGGATCGTGGACCGATGATCCATCAAACATCTGCACAATGCCGAAGTTTAATTTGAGCACATGTCATGATGGTTCTTACATCCTTTCCAGAAGGGTAACCAAATTGAGGCATTATGTTAGCGACCACGCCAACAAGTTTCTTATGAAAGTGCTTACCAGGGCAAAAAAGAGGTACCCGCAGTAGAAATGGGTGTTGATATGGGAGAATGACGATGCTAATTTCTCTGTTGTTCCCCAAGAGGAGTGTAAGCTTGGAGAGTACGAAGAACTGGAAGAAATCCTTGAGAGTGGGCGGCTTAATGGCTGTGATCTTCGGGGGAACACAATGTCGCATCAATATGGCCTTGTTTCGAATAAAGAATTGCCACCCAACACATTTGTTGCAGTGGAGTGTGGTGTGATTTGGTCGGAGCCCATTCATGACAAAGTTATTGAAAAGCAGGGAAACCCTTTACTAGGGCTATCATCAAATCTCGTCCCCGCCAAGTTTTTGAGGCTATTCTCTGATAAACGCACATGGAATAACTACAGACGTGGGTGTGCTAAGGATAAAGATGCCCGAGGTGTTCCTGTTCCTGGGTTTGTGGTAGAGAGTAGCTTTCGGGGGAATGAAACAAAACATATCGATGACCCTGGCTGGCTGTATATGTCAGCTAACAGCCCAGCTGGGAACAAGGCACTTGAAAGCACCCCTAATCTTGAGGCTCGTGCGATACTCGATTTGAAGAGGCTCACTATAACTGTTGGCTTTGAAACAGTCAGGGAAGTTCCGCCAAACACGGAGCTCACGATGAATTGGGGTTGCTGGAATGAAATTTGTGAACAAATGCTCCCTGGGCATGCTCAAATGTCCATAATTGCCTACAAATGTCAGAAGGCACTGGAAAGCGTAGCTGTGTCATACGCAATTGATCTTAGGGAAGGGCAGGCTGCTTGTACAGGGGCTAACAATGCCATTGCTGTATTTTTCAGTCCGAAAAAGGGAACGTTCTCCTGTCTCGATAAAATCGATGAGGGAGTGGGAGCTTTTGCGCAGTATCTGGACCAAGAAGAAAAACTTGGTCATGGGTACGAACTCCTTGACGAGATCATGGGGCGAGATGCATCTGGCATAAAGCCATCAAATGAAAGTTAATGGTGCAAACCATATGATTATGATATAAAACACTACAAGCACTTTGCTGAAATGAGCGAAAGCTATGAGCGCCTCTCTCGCCCAGCAAGGGAGAAGATAAGATGTGTGCCCAGCATCACTTCTACTAACTTCAGTGCTGCAAGGAGGAAGATACTGGATACCTTCCAAGCAAATGTTGAGGTCATTGAAATTGTAGATCATTTGAATCCAGCAAAACTTTTCGAGCTTCCCACGAGGCCAGCACTAGGTCTCCGTGCTAAACGCAATATCAGGAAGAACAGCCCTGTACTTGCCTATGGAGGCGTCATTGAGCAGCTTGATGATGGGACATCAAGAGATGGTTATGCGTTTGACCTGTCAATGCCAGATGAATATGAAGGTCCTCCTCTGCATATTGATGGAAGGCGATGTATTGGTGGGATGATAAATGATCCCTGGACTCCAACTGGTTTTGAGAAGCGCGAAGCAAATCTTGTGGCAATCGAGCACTGGGACGAAGAGACAAATACGCCCCAAATAGTTATGTATGTGACTAGGGGAATTAAAAAGGGAGATGAATTGTTGTACCACTATGGAGAGAAATATTGGAAGGTTGCGTGGATAACGTTGATAAGAGAGCATGCAGAGTATGTTGCAGAGGCTGCGCTCAAATGCCAATCGTATCAAGGGCAAATTCTAGACAAAGTCAATCTAACGCCTGCTGAATTTAAAGAGAAGATAATCCAAAGCATCCAAGAAATTGAATGTGACAACTGTGATGATCAAGATGATAACGAGTCTTCATGGCGTGTGGGAGTGGGTGGATGGATTACCAAGGAAGAAGAAGCACTTGAAAGAAGAAAACTGAGGAGTGGGGCTGACTTCTAGGTGTTTCTAATTTAGTGATCGGCAATTTTAATGAGTGGTACAGCCTGGTGTGCTGTTTTACATTACTCTTTGCTATCAAACTCTTTAGATAATAACTATGGTATGATTGTTTAACCTGTGTGTTAGTATTTCCAGTGATGGTCTCATACAGCTTGACTTTGGTATACATAATGGTGTAATAGCCCAATTATGCATACATAGAACAACATCCTATTCAATAGAGAATGATGTCCTTGAATTTTCAGGTTGATGTCTATGAAACATCTATGGTGAAGCTGGCTGTCTAACTCAAGCAATGGTGCAAGCACTACAGCGAGAAGATCACCCTGTAGAAATAGGACTAGTAGACGCTGAAGGGGAAGTAGTCGCAAGAGATGCAGCTGCTTGTTTCCTTGCATTACCCATTTTGGATTTGGCTGATGTTTCAGACTTGCAATGAGGAGCTGACTTGGCTGAAGAAAGCGAAAGAGACTTGCGCAAACACCTAGCAGATGCCCTTATTAGTAAATGAGAAAAATCAAATTCATCATGTGTACTCTGAACCACAGTCTTCTTGGATGTTCTCTTCTTTGCATCGGACTTGGATCATTTTTCCTGAATCACTCCTGTTGGTTATGTTGATCATGGCCTTGTCACTCTTAATCGAAACAGGAGTTGCCTTGGATTCTTGGGACAAAATTGATGTTTTCTTCTCCGGTACAATCTATTATTTATTTTGTTTGTTCCAGACAGCAACTATGAGACTCTCCCTACCATATCCTACTACTAACAACTTTTTTCAAACATGCATGTATTTTTGTCGACTTATATTCATCTCCAGTCTCCGGATCATTGAACATACCTTACTTTCACTAATTTTTCACCGTTTTGAGGCCTCAAAGTTAGACTAGGAGATGCACTCCTCCTTTTTGCATGCATTGTAGTAACTGATTGAGAAAAAAGGTTATTTTGCATGAAATTAGTAGTTAAATGTACCTCTCTGAGTTAGACTACACATTGCTGCGGCTGCTGGTTTAAGATCCCACAAGTGAAATGTGGTGGTGGAGTGTGATTCTCAATGCCAATGCAATTGACCGGAAGCAAAAGACTGCTACTGCCGTGGTCAAGGTTGATATCGAAGGCCTACAAAATTTCGATGAAGACCCTGAAGTTACAACATAAAGTCTGATAATAGTGGGACAATCACGAGTATTTTCAAGAGTGTCATTTCCATCACCTCAAATCATCTTGTTGAGGCCTACTTGAAGAAGGCAATTAGAAAATGACGAGCAAAGTTGATGGGATTGGTAAATGTAAATTATCTGTCCTTTGGCGCATTGACAAGGTACAGGAAGCAAGACCCTAGTTCTGGGGTGAGAGGTTAGTGCCGAAGATATATTCAAGCTAAAGAAATGTGTTGTAACGGATGCCAACCTTGAAATGGATCAGATTGTAGAAGATGCTGATGATGGTGCTACAGCTGACGATAACCTTTCAAGAGACCTGGAGGAGAAGTCTGAATCAGATGAGGACGAAGAATCTGACAATGAACATGATTATGCTGATCAAGCCGAACCTAAGCCTGTTGCTTCCTCTTCTAGATATGCAAGCCACTGTCACACCCAAAGACACTGCTGCTGTATAAATCATTGGCAACAGGCACATAAGGATAGGCAGATTTGGTGTCTGCAACCTCAATTACTTCAACGGGGGCTAAAGAAAAAATTAAGTAAAAGAAACATCCACACAGTCTACACTCCAACAACAGTGAAATCAAACACGTTCTGTATGACTGTACTACCAACATCATATCCATTGCCTGCTCGCACCAACGACACCCTATCTTCTACCATGTATCGTACAGCACAGAAACAACATAAAAAACTTTACTGCTGGCCTGTAACAGCATGTATTGTATCCGACCCTTACAACCTATGCACTATAAATTAGATAGTAGGAGATGAAATGTTGGATAAACTTTTGTGGAATTGCTTGGTACTTATTCCGTTTGTTGACGAAGACAAGGAGGAGTTGTCAAACTAGATTGTTAGAGAATGTTAGGTTCTTCTCTCAATATTATTGCCAAGCTGTTTCAAAAATGAAGGGAGTGATGGGTCGTGGTTGACAGAATGTGATTGATGTTGTCAATCATACAGATTACCCAAACAAAAGGTTGCGGAAGGAAAAGTGAAGATGACAATTGTTCAAATCATTCAGGTTGCTGTTGAAAGATAAACTGAGAGATGGAATCCTAGCAACAACCATTCCTCAGTCTAAGCTTTTTTAATGTGGTTCATTTGCAAACATACTGGTTTGTCTCCAAATCAATTACCAAATTACCAAATACCTAGTGAAAATGACATTACTTCTTCTAACACTTATCTTGTTAACACCAGAAGAGCTGTTTGTAATAATAAGGCAAGATCGGCAAGATCATCCCCTTCAGAAAATGAGATAAATCTATTAGATTTCATTGTTTGCCTTTGAACAAGTGTAGGCGTAGGTCATTGCAACATCATCTCAAACAATACCACCATTGTGCAGCACAAACACCACAAACAATGGAAACACTTGCACGAAACCGACATCCTAATCTTCAGAGAAGTAACAGGACATCATAAACAATGTAACTATGCTCAACTATTGGAATCACATTGTCTGCCTTCTGTTGATGATGACCAGAATTCGATAGAATGCAGTCCAATAGAAGAGTTAACTCATTTAGTAATCTTATTCAAACCCGTTGATAATGCATTTCATTTTCCTGAGGATGTTTTGTAAAATTCATTCCCATGTTTGCTTTGGGGATCAATTATGTCAAAAGTACTTTCCTACAAAAAGCAAGATAAAGAAGCCCAAGCTCTCTTGCTTGGAATATTCGATTGTAAAATTACTGTCCGTATCTCCTGTACCGAAATTCACCGACTGACGGTTTGTTATTCATCAAAAGCCTAAGTGGGTACTGATCAGGATACTACTGCATGTGAAATGTTGTAAAACAGCTGTACCACAAGCTAAACCGGTTTTGATTATTTTGTCTGCCATGCTTGACATTCACAAGTGAGCGACAGCAATATTATTATATTCAAAGGAGTGACTACCACAAATGAGAGGTAGCAAACAATAAAGATTTACCGTAATGCATTCTAACTAATTAGGTTGAAAATGATCAAGCAGAATCATACGTCCCCAAATCCGTGTCTTCCCCAACTTTTCGGTGAGTCAAGACAACAGGCCCCGAGTCATTTGTTCTTTCACCGCTGACTAATCTCCACTCTCTACCAGGAGGAGCATGACTTGGTCCACGGGCAATCCATACTCCCAATCCATCTGGACCATCAATCCACCATGATTTGTCGCTCTTATTCCAGTAGATGTAAGATTCATTCTCAGTGTGAGCAAACCAGGTATCAGTAGTTGCTTTGCCATTTAGTTTCATCCACATTTGGTCAGTGTCCCAACCTTGTTGCTCGCAAACTTTTGCAAATCCAGAAGGAATCTGCTGTGGGTTTTGAGGAAGATAGTCTCCATTGACTTCAGGTTTATGGCTCCCCATTACTGTCAACTTGACCACATTTGATTTAGAACCACTGGATCCCTTACCCGAAGCCTTGGCTACTGCATCATTAAGAACCTTCAAGACATCACGAGCAGCACTACTTCTGGCAATACTAACTGCCGTCTCACCAACTTGACCGACATTAAATACATCAGCACCAGCCTCAAGTAACATCCTCGCACCCTCAGCTAGATTATTCGAAGCCATTCTATGCAACGGAGTCATACCATACGTATCCAATGCTTCAATATCAGCACCTCTTTCTACCAATGCTCTCACAGCATATTGTTTCCCCTTGGACATGCCACACATGTGCAACGGCTGCGCTCCTCCGGTAGTCACATCCACGACCAAATCTGGATATTTCTCCACCAATGAATTCAGCATATCAGCATTCTCTAGCATGGAAGTGCTAGGTGCATAGCCACCTCCTGCATAAACCGGACCCGGTCTAGGATTGTGATTCTGATACTGACGACCGATCACAACGTCTCCATTGGCATCACGTTTCACAATTCCACCGTATATACCCGGTCCGACGGTGTCAGCATAGGGATTAAAGCCTTCGTTGTCAGTATTACCGGGAGTGCCGTATTTTTCTGCCATGCCCGGTGCGTAGGGGTCATGGGTTATGCGTACGCCGTCGGGACGATAGTGGGATGTTGACATGGCGGCGAGTGTTGGTGTCGAGAGGAGGTTGGGGATGGCAAGGGCTGCAGTGTAGTATGTGATGAGATGGCGGCGAAGGATTGGTGTGAGAGGCATGATATTGATCTAAGGAGATCGCAGTGTGAGTGTTTTGATCGAAGCGGACGGACATTGTTGCGACGGCCGTCATGGTTGTTGACAAAAATGAGTCAGTCAATGTTTTGATGCTCATTTTGATTTTTTTCAAGAAATTAGCTTTTCCCGCCTAATCGAAGGGAAATTTGGGTAAAAAACTAATTTTAGTACCCATCACGAATCTCGCGCCACGACTGAAAGATTTCACCTCAAGAATCCGTCGACATACTCTCTCGCAACCATGGCCGCCCGCCCCCCGCAAACGTTAACTACATGTGTCTCACGTAGTACCACTGATGATACCGAGATTAACACTTGCAGCTGATCACTCAAAATGATTCGAACCAAGCACTGCATCATAGGAAGCATGATGCTGTATCTGTCGCTCATTTTCTACGAACATGTATTTTTAGCAACCGATCTCAGCCGTTCTGAGGCTGCAAATAATTTGTCCGTTCCTGGTAATGGAGGAAAAGAAAAACAACAATTAAATGCAAATGAGAATCAGACGATAATTATGACTAACAGACAGACATTCAATATGAACGAAAAATGTCAGCCTCTGCCACCGCCTCAAATCCCTCGCATCTACCTACACATTGGCCCACACAAAACTGGCACCACCTCCCTCCAAGATTACCTAGCATGCAACACCAAATTCCTCAGCGACCACAAAACATACTACCTCGGAAAAGTCAACATGCACGATGTAAAAAGTTGCGAGTCGGTCCCACCCGATTTTTTACGACCACTCATCCAAACTCCTAATACCTACTACTCGGACAAACTTCGGTTAATGATTAAAAGGTATCAAAAAGGTGGTAATAATGTAATCTTGAGTAGTGAGGATATATTTGATATCCCAAGGAATTATACTGATGAATTATTTGCAAGTATACCCCATGTATACCCTGTAGTGGGATACCGTCGCCTTTATGAGTGGTTATTAAGTTCGTACCGGTTTAATTACGGTTTGCCAAAGTGGTACGATATGGATATTTGGAGAAGCTGGGATGGACATGAAAGCATCCCGACATTTCGATCGTTTTTGAAACAGAATAAAAACATGATACATCCAACTTTGCAAAGTCTGAGTGGTTTTTATCAGATGCAACAAACGAAGTGGAAGCCGTGTCCACAGATACTGAATTTTCATATGGGTGACGTGACTAGAGATTTTATGAAGTTGATAACCGCAGACGACTCAGTGCCACCATCGGTATTCACAAATGTTAATAATAATGATGAGGACAAATATGCTGTCGATTGTGAAATATTAGCGTTGAAACTGCAACGTGAAAAACAGGTGAATATAATACTACAAAGGCGGGTAGTTGTGGATGTCCTGCAATACAAAATGTCACAAGTGTATAAGAATGTGACTCCTCCATTGGATTGTTTGACTCCCGAGGAGGAAAATTCATTACTGGAGGCAACTAAATTGGCAGAAAAAGAAATACTTCCAGACTTTTACGAGTCACCTCATGGAGAGGCCGCCATAGATGAAGAGTTTAGAAAAGCTAGTGATAGAAAGGTGTTTTGCAATATTGACCTTGGTAAAATGCTTAAAGAACCGGTATGGGAGAAGATGATTTTGAAATTGAAGAAGGGACGGCTGCGGCAGAATGATTTTAAACCATTTGTCACTGTCCCTGTCTGATGTTGATAATCTTCTGTCTCTTGCACATGTCCTAGAATACCATATCCCATTATTATTAATGGGTTAACATATTACAATGACACAATCATGCAGATCACGAGCAGAAAAATAAATGGTCTCTAGCTCGAGTTCCAAAGGGTTTCAATTGATTCTTGTAAGGCCCAACAGAAAGCTCTTTGCCAGACAGGGTGATATTCCTGGAAAATTTATCACCTTGAATGCCATCATAAGCAGAATATTTTTGTTTCTTCCCGTTTTCCTGTTGATTCGCACTTAACACAAACCAGAACCAATGCTCCTTCACTCTTATCATCTTATACTAATTGGTAACAGCTGCATTGTTTCAATACACTGCTGCAGTACTAATCATTACCAGCCGCTTCATCATTAGTGAGAAGCTTGGGTTTTGCTTCTGTCCAATTGCCACCAGTTTTGTTCTTTTACAAAAAGATTCACATCGCCAAAGTAGATTACTTCAACTTCAACAGGAACTATAATTTCTGAAACATCAGCACTTGAGCTAATTAATTTGTTCCATACTACATCATGAGCAACAAATTTGTTTTTCGTTGTTTCTATACAGTTGCAACATAATGATAACTCGTCTTACACTCTCAATGGTGTGTATCATCTCAGATCCTCGTGATCATCTTGGCCTACAGGCTATTAAGATGTGAGGAAGTGATGATAGTATAGACTCACAGAGTGCATAGTATACAACTCTTCTCTTCTACTATATGCCTACCAGTCACTCTCCACAATTTAATGCTGTGAAAGAGAACCAGAATTGGATTGGAGTACTGATAATGATGTTAATTTAATAGAAACGATAAAAAACTCAAACTCCAAGGCATCAAAACTGAATTAACCTGTGTTTACAAAACATAAATTGCTGCTCTGAAAACCTCTAACTAAAATAACATGTCTGATCAAATAATGAATTTCACATAGTTTACTCTACAATAGCTGACTCAGACCTTAGACATAAGAAAACAACTGATACAACACTACTCCCATACAAGATACTGACCGAAAGAGTATTTTTAGCCAGAATGTACCATAACATACAGAGTCCCAAGATATTATTGCAGTTTGATTACTACGACGATTAGATTATCATCATGATGATAAAACGTAACGTCAAGTAATTTTTCTGTCAGTTTAACTTTCCCTTCTTACAGAGGGAATCTCGAATCTCACTATGCTTCTGATGTCTGTTCATCAACTCAGCTCTTTTTCCATAAGAATATCATCTGAGGACTTCTAAGCTTCCATTCTTTCAGTGTCATTTGGTATGTTATAGTTTCCCGATGTATTTTCGTTTTCTGCAAGCTTGTTTATGAACAGTTGATGAAAACTTCTTATTATCATGATTGGGACTTCTTCAACTTTTACCCTTCCATGATGATATTAAAAATTGCTTGCATCATCATATTGGCTTCTTCAATCTCCAAATGAATTTTCTTCTTTAAATGATTTCCTTTTCAAAGCAAAAAATCAAGTATAACTTATCCTCTTTGAGCTATATGGCCATGATTCTCATCTGTCTTCTAAATCCTTTCCCTCAATAACTCATCTTGTAAAATCTATCAGCGTTATTTCACCTGCCACCTCATTACTTTCAATTTCATTATCATGCTCCATTCCGTTGCATACAACATTTAGTAAGCTTCAAAGAACGACCACAAGAGAACATTTGACAGTGGATATCAACATATGCCATTGGTAGGATGACTCTGAGTCAAGTTAATCATAATGGTGCAAAAATATTTTTGATTTCAAGTCTTTGATAGGAGAAAGTATGTAAATCAAGCTTGACTGAAATAAGCAATTCGAAATCAATAGAATTGTGATAGATGTAATTAATACACTTGGTTAACCTTTAAAAAAGATATAAATGAGCCCAGAAACCACACCAAGTCCAATTGTCGAAAAAGTATGGAGCTTGGTACCTAGGGATTACTTTGCTAAATGAAAAATGTACCAGAAGTCAATAAATAATCAGGTTTCTTTTGATTAGATGATTTAGTGTTGGTACTTACATTAGAAGGATTTGTGGTTGGGGTGGGGAGCGGTTCTTTTGTAGAGGGGCTGGGACTAGTTGATGGGGAGTGACTAGGGGGCACTGAAGGAGAAAGCGAAGGAGCTTTTGAAGAATTCGAGCTTGTTGATGGGGGATGACTAGGGGACACTGAAGGAGAAAGTGAAGGAGCTTTTGAAGAAGTCAAGCTCGGACCAACTTTGCTTGGACTAATACTTGGTGACTAGAGGTAGTATGCAGGGAGAAGTTAATGGATGTTCTACATCTAGGCACAAGGAAAGAGATCGAGAATTTCACTTACATGTGAAGGGCTTGTCGTTCTAGTTGGACTATTTGTATTAGGCTTTGATCCAGCATTAGATATAGTAGGGCTTTCGGTTGCAGTTACACTAGAAGTTGAGGGAGTCTCAGTTGCAGTCACACCTGTAGGATTCGGATTGGATGTTGTAGGGCTTTCATTTGCAGGTGTAGGATTGGGATTGGGCACTGAAGGACTTCCAGTTGCGGTTGTATTTGTAGGCTTCGTTGGACTCTTTGTCGGCCTACGCGAAGGCCGCTTGGTGGGCCTCTTGGTATTGCGCATATTCTTTCACATCATAATTGATTAGCAACTGTATAGATTTACAAAAGCAGGAATCTGTCAAAGACACTTACATAGTAGTAGTAGTATTTTCTACCAGCAGATTTGGAACTCTTTGACGCATAATATGTCTAGAAGGACAATATTTAATTGATCAACAAAGATTAAGTGGGATGATTTAGAAGGAAATAGAAATTGGTGCAAGAACGTACATTCCAATTCCAAGGCCTCCAGTAGTACCAGTGCTTTGTACCCTTCGATGACTTCGATGAGTAATAATACTTAGAGAAGTTGAAGTGTGATTTTCAAGAGTGAGCACTCGAATAACATAATTATTACACAAGCGGTAAAACTTACTCTTCCAGGATGCAGCTCACGTCGTGGTAGGCTAGTCTAGGAAAATAAAGTAAACACGTCCAGTTCAAGGATTGAGGAGGATGATACAATGAAACTTATCTCATACTCAAGGCAATGTATACTTACTTTGAATCTCAGGTAATTCTGGGGCATTATATCATTCTGTTTCTCCTCTGCGAAAAGAGCCACGTTGCTTAGGCGATTCTCACCCTTAACAGTGCACAAACAAACGAGATGCATCAAATTATTTAATAACATTGTCTACCGGGTTTTAATGCAGATGATTCGGTGATTATGACTAACCGTATCCCCATCTGCCATGCAATTTATCACGAAGAAAAGCATGCTCCAAAGACCAAGCCAGTTCATGGTATCGTCTTGATTGCAGTAGTTGGTTTATGTAGGCCAGGTGTGATATTGCTTGGTTCGTTATGTTTTTGGTGAATGAAATTAAGCGATGAGAAAACCTGATTCATAGGGTGATTTCTCGAGATCGCTGCTTGAATGGACTTGACCAACAACAGAGGGGGTGGTTTCTTGAGATCGCTGCTTGAGATGGATTTGTGTTTTCGTTGGGGCATTCGTTGTCGCCGTCGCTCTTCGGTCTTGTTTTTCGGCTCGCCTCGTTGATGAGTTGATGGAAAATGAGAACTGTTCGTCGACACACCCGTAGGTAAATGCGTGTGATACCTGTAAATATTAAACTTTTAGCATAGAGTAAGTTATTAAAGCTGCGAAAGATATGGTCTATTACTTAACCATAGAAGGTAAAGATATCATTACCTCTAAAAGTCAATATGTTGGCCGACCGTTCCCCTTCATCCCCAATCAGAAAAATGCCGACGCCGCATCATGCCGCCAGTCACAAAAACAACCGCGACGATATCGGATCATTGGGTCTCTCCTGTTGGCATGTGGCTTCCACAAACATTCCACATCTCACTGCCCTGTGGTGTGTACATCCGATCCGCCGGAACGAATTTCAATCACATGGTCTCAGCGCGTCCAATGTATCTAAGTGCTTGTTTAAACGGTAATTAATTGTCTTCTACTAATAATCATCATACTGATCATAGTCCGAGTCTGCATCATCATTGTCAAAAAGAAACTCTCCAAATTGTTTCTCGGCATCAGCTCTAGCCATGGCCGCATCTGCAGCCATTGCAGCTCTTTCCCGTGCTTCCTTCAACACAGATAATGCCTTCTTATGCCGCTGAGCCATTGTCATCAGTAGCTCTGCTTCATTCTCTTCTCCCACCAGGGCAGAGATTGTTTCTGGTTCGACTGTATTCAATGAAACGTCAACGGAAAGATTTGCACCATACTTTTTCTTCAGTTCAGTAATAGCAGCTGATAGAGCATCTATTGCTCCATCGTCTAGATTGCATCTGCGAAATGCAATGCAAGCATTTAAATTCTGCGCCTGTTCACGACTGGGGCTACTGTTGTCATCTAAGCCATTCAAGATTTCGGACGTAAATGATCGAGATCCACATCTAGCCACTGCTTCAAACAAAGGACCGTTAACATCACCATCCTCTTCATCAGCATCCAACATCAACCCACCCATATTGCCACCATTCTCTTCATCGTCGTCACTCTCCGCAGTAAGACCCATGCTAGCACCAGCACCTTTCAACCCTCCCCTCCAACTCTTTTGGAGTGTCTTCCCAAAAGAGCTAATATGCGAACTAGCCTTATCTTTCAACCCCTTCTTCTTTTTAATGGGTTTAATACCCAAAACATTCCCACTTAGATCTATTTGAATCGACTCTTTGCCAACTGTATTCCGTTTTGCCAAAGAAACAATGGCTTTTCCAAATGCCGCAGTACCACCCGCCTTGACACTACATGATCTCAAACTGATGCATCTTACAGCACCGCATGCCAATGCCTCCGCTAAAACCTCGGCACCTTCATCGTCAATATTGATATTGTTATCCAATACAATCTCCTCTAAAACACAGGCTCTAGTATCACTAATTAATTTTCGACAATGTGCAGAAGCTTCAATCAGTGCCCTACCCAAAGCAATGGCCCCTACATTAGAAATTTGGTTATTGCTCAAATCCAATCGTTTAGAGATACATCCAGGATGGAATGCCAATGCAAGAGCCAATGATTCGGCACCAGGATCTCCAATGTTGCATGATGATAGGTCCAATTCATCCAATATATGTTGTTGTTGGTCTACGCTGTCTTCTTCTTTTGAAGCAATGGCTAATCTAAGCGCAGCGGCCAAGCAAACCGTTCCTGGGTCACCAATGGCTTCATTCCCTCCAAGACGCAGTATGGATGGTCTGTAGTTTGACACCGACCGTGTTTGCCTTTCAAATGCATTCAGTATGCCCTGTAAAATGATTTAGATATTAAGAAAATGCATTCTCAAATGTGTGTAAATGTATTTCAAGGCACTCACCCTACCAATACTCCTACAAACCGCAGGACCAATCCCACAATTCTCCATTACGAGGACACGTGGTATTAATTTCGTGTTTTCCCGACCAGATTCCATCAATCGACGTACTGAATTTAATAAGTCGAGATTGGCAGAATTAGATCCGTGCCCTCCGATATCATTAAATGATAGATCTAACTCTTCTATTTCTAGTGTTGATGCTACAGTTTCGTGATGTGAGTCGATTGATGTATCATTTGATAATGTCTGGTTCTCATCATTTGCAATTGTTAAATCATCTGTCGAAGTTTCATTCAACCCAACATTTCTCTCGGTGTTCTCTGTATTCCCAATGTTAGCAACTAATCGATCGAATAAACTACAAGCACCACGAGGGGTAAGACAGTTTCCACTCAGCCCCAATGAAATCTTCGTTCCATCTGAAACTAATTGCTCGTCCAATAATCGCTCTACTAATGTTGATATAGCATCATCATCCAGTCTATTAAAGGAGGCGTCAATATCCACCTTGTCAGATTGTGAATTGGAAGAAGCGACATTGGATAGAATGGAAGTGATGATGGACGATGGTGAAGAGTGATAGATGTGAGAGTGGGTAATTGTGGTTGTTTCTGCAGCGGTGGATGATAGCAGTGTTGTTGTTAGGAGTGAGAGTAAGACGATCATGGTTGTTTGGTTGGGGCGTAGAGTGTGGTGGTCTGTGGTAGTCTGTGGTGGTGGCAGGTGGTAGGTGATGGCGATCGGGGGATTGAAGGTTGAAGGTGGTTGATGCACGGCCGACAATGATCTACCTTCAATTTAGAATAAGAGATATCTTTATTCAATGTGGATAATATAATATCTATGATATAAATTTATGTAATTAAAGGTATTGCAAAACAAGAACCGCTTTTGTGTTTGTGAGAATGGCGGGGGATTTTACCTCTAATATTATTAGAGATATCTTTATTTCACCTAAATAACTGTAACATCTATGAAATAAACTTTCGTAATTAAAGGTGATAGTTCCGACATCAAAAGCCAAAAGCAGCCAAAATCTGCCAAAATCCATCATCAACACCTATCAACACAGACACTGTTACTAAGCTGATAATCATTATTTTCTACACAATGGGGAAGAAGAGCAGAAAGCAGAAGAGCACAAAACCTGCGTCTGCAGGCGTAGACATCACTGCGGGCCTGCGTGGCATGGGGGACGAATTCACTCGGGCTGGCAGGGCTGAATCATTCCAAAAAATGGCAGAGATGGATCGTCTAACATTGCAGCAGCAGAAGGATACCATTCGTCAAGCGCTGATTGATATGGGAACAGACGTCTCATCCTACGACGATGACCCAACCGGAGACGGCGACCAATCTATGATTGAGACGGAAGAGAAGAGGGATGCTGGGAGGGAGCTTTACTCTATTGGTGGAGACATCCATGTCCATTTGACACAAAATGCTATTTCACAATTTGCACTTTGGTGTGCCATGGGATGTGCGGAATACATTGATAAATCTATCCAGGATGTAGCAAGGTCTGATAGAAAACCATATTCAAGGAGTGAAAAGATGCGCCACCTCTTAGAATCGAGAGAGACATCATTGCGCCTTACTCCACTATTACTGATCGTATCGGCCGGTAAGAATATAGGTGGACCTCGTCTCGCAGAAATGCACAAACATAAAGAAACGGCAAAAATACTTTTGAAATATGGGGCTTCTCCGGTGGCAAAGGATGTTTTGGGAAAGACTGTGTGTCATTATGGAGCAGGAACTATGGCAACTGATATGACACTAGAAGTAGCAGACTTGTGCATTCAGGCTGCCAAATCTCATAATCTATTTGGTAAGGATGTTTGTCTCCATGGTCTTCAAACACAAGTTATGAATGGGAGAATTGGGATAGCAGGGGGTTTTGATTGTGATTCAGGACGGAGATCTGTATATCTGCCAGATGATCGTAGAGAGATTTGGATCAAACCTGACAATATGAAATTGTCTTCATCCAGCGACCAATGCGAGCCACTTTTGTTAACAAATGTTCAAGATCGGTTTGGTTCTGTGTCACTTCACGAAGTAATGATGTCCACTAGAGTAGATGTAGCTGAATTCTTGCTCAAGAAGCACAACACCTGCATTCATACAAAGGACATGGATGGAATATCACCTGTCAAACATGCATCAGGAATGGGTCAGGCAGCTTTCCCAGCTTCTCGAGTGATAATGGAAGTTGCAAGACATGAAAGTAGAAAAGCGACAAAAGAAAGAAAAGGAGCTGAGCAGGAAGCTATGAAATACTGTACAAATTGCAGCATTGACATGGGACCTGATGGAGGATATCCATGCTCTCGCTGTAAAGTACCTTCGTATTGTGGACGAGAATGTCAACTTACACACTGGGCAGAGCATAAGAAAGAGTGCAAAATTTTATCTGGCATCAAACTTGACCCACCATTGGACCATGGGATGCACTCAGTGTCAATGCCCCTTTCAGGTGGTGGAATGTTCTCTGGCGGAGCATACCAAAAACCAAACAATGTGGACTACGACAAAAAGTTCACAGTAAAGATTCAAGCTATGGTTGACGATCGTAGCCCTATTTGGGTGTATGATGAAACTCGAACTTGTGATTTTCAGATTCACTATGGCCAGCCTGGGTTCAATGAAGTTTTAAAAGAAACAAGAAAGGAGAAAGCATGGGAGGGACGAAAAACATTTATGAAAGCAAGCTTTGATCGCAGTGGTAATTGTACTATTTACCCTGGAAAAGCAGGCACAAAATCTCATTATACCTGGTGAATGATATATGCTAGGTTACTTTTTGTTGCAGTTGTTTGAACAGAGATAGATAGATGAGATCAGTGATGCATCTTCAAAAAAGAATACGTGGCTCTATCACTCAGATCTACTCTATGAAACACAATATAACTGCCATTTATTCTCACACTTTGATGATTTCGAGTATTCAATTTGACTCTTGTAGGTGCAGTGTACTCAAAAGTAATGCCCATCTGCCCATCCTTTCCTGTTTAGAAAAATTATCCAAAGCATTGTTTTCAACGGAGGTATCACTTCTAATTGTTTTTCAATAAATACTGTGTTTTTGTTTATGCTTTGATTAGAGAAACCAGGACCTCCTTTAAATAGCTCTTTTCCACATAGGTTAATAAGAGACTAGGTGTTCATCGACCCCGAAAACCCTCTGATTTGAAGGTTTTTTTCGGAGTTTATCACTGACGTCTCTGAGAAAAATCTCCTTTGATCTCTCGCGTTGTCGATGAGGAAAATTGTTTTCGAGAAAAGTTCGATTTCGCGCTGGTTGATTGTCGATTGCTCTCCCTCCTTGTTCCTTGCTTCGTCGCTTCCGCTTCTCGCTTCCGCTCTCTCTATTGCTCTCACTCCCCCTCCGCCCCTCTTCCCTTCATTTATTTGATTGATTGATGAATCAAATCGACCATTCGAATCCCATCATGACTGGAAATCATGGAATTCGAACGGTCGATTTTGCAATTGCACAGCTGCACGAGCACAAAGAGAGAGAAGCTCTCAAATTCAACGATGCCGAAGAAGCCAGCCATTTGAATCTCACGCCTCGAAAGCGTAAGAGATTCTAATGGTTGGCTTCTTCGGCTCGTTGGATGTCGACTTCTCGGAACCGGAGAGTCTTTCATCTCATGAGTCGGTTGAATTGAAACAACTTACGTCCGCTGTCGTTTCAATCGAATTGAACGACAACGGGCATGTCGTTTTAATCCAACCGAAACAATGGCCAGCTTCGAATTGGATCAGAT